>CM076609.1:76528921-76575109 GCA_038502775.1 Hippodamia convergens
ATGGACATGGTGACAATTGTGGGTAACTTTAATATTCTAGAGCATCAGAGTCAATATGACTAATCTTCGTACCGTTTCGGCAGTTTTTGAATTTTGTGATATAAGACAAATAAAAGACAAAATACTGCTTGACATACTTTTATTTATTTGAACTTGATGAGGAATTGGAAAGATTGAGGTTATGGGTACGAGAAGTCTGAAAATCGAAGAGCTCTCAAGAAAAGTGGAAAAAATATGTAAATATTGCAAAAAGAATGTTAACTCTTCGCTAGATTGCGTAATCTGTGCAAAACAGGCTAAGGTCATTAATAACCAAAATAAGTGAATTGTTGCGGAAAACCCCGTGATAAAAGTGAGGTTAGGGAGAATAAGGCCGAAAAAGTCTGCGAAATGGATGAAGATAAAATAGTTGAAATGATTAAGGGCACTCTAGAACTCATTCCTGCTCCGTTTAAAAGATCTATCAAAGAAGAATTATCGGAAATGAAGAAATTTTTGCAGTTCATTTCGGATTGTTTCGATGAGAATTGTACACAAATCAAGCGCATGATGGATGAGATCAAGGTGCTGAAGCAAGAAAATATGGAATTGAAAGGGCGCCTGCAAAGTGTGGAGAGTAAGTTCAATAACTATGAACAGAAGGAGAAACAGAATAATATTGTTATATCCGGGGTACCACGACAAGAAAAGGAAGACACAATGAAGATTGTTTCTGCTGTGATCTCAACTTTGAAGCTGAACATCAAGAAGGAGGATATAAGTGAAACATATAGACTGGGAAAAAAACTGAGGCCCAAATAATGGTAAAGACAAATCGGGAGACTAAATATAGAATTTTAAAATCGGTTTGACAAGCTAAGGGTCTGAAGGTGAGTGAATGTGGGTTAGAAGGAGCAAACAGAAGTATCTATTTTAATGAAGATCTGACTGAATACAACCAAAGATTGTTGAAAAAGGTTAGGGATGTAAGAGTACTTCATAAGTATAAAAGTGTATATACCTCGAATGGCAACATATTTATCAGAAGAAATGATTCAAGTACACCAGTTAAAATCTCAAGTGAAGAAGATTTTAGTAAAATAAACAATCCTATATAGATTACATTTTTGCCTATTTAGAAAGTTTTGTTTTGTTGGTTTTACTTTTTTTGGTTTCAGTATGGCTGAAACGGAATTGAATGTTCTTTATTTAAACATTAGAAGTTTGAAAAACAAATTGGATGATATAGTGGATATAATTGGTAACAAATATTATGGAAAAGTGCATATTATGGTATTAACGGAAACATGGATCTATGATAATGCAACATCATCATTTAACATTGAAGGTTTCAATGCTGTTCATGACTGCAGGAACACGGGAGGTGGAGGAACGAGTATATATGTAAGGAATTCTTTGAGCTATACACAGAATAATCTAATTCTTGATCTCTGTGAGTGTAATGTTCTGTCTATACATCTTGTTCAGGAAAATCTCAACATAATTAGTATTTACAGACCACCCAATTGTAAATTACAAGACTTCATGACTCAACTTGATAAAATATTGAAATCACAAAGAAAAAATTGTATTTTAGTTGGTGATATGAATGTCAATTTGCTCGAAAATCAAATTATTGTAAATGATTACAGAAATGTAATACTGAGTACCGGAAATATTATATAGAATATTCAAACCACGAAAGATGCTACTAGGGTTACCAAAACTACTGCTACAATAATAGATCATGTCCTATCCAATAATGGTATCAGATGCTCAATCGAACTATTTAATAATTTTTTGACAGATCATAAAGTCATGTATATAAAAGTTGAAAAAAAGATTAAATTGATGAAGGAAAAAACGATGATACTCAGAAACAAATTAGATGAGGATAAGTGGAGGCAATCTGTCAAGGAGAGGCTTGAGGGGACTTGTGTGAACAAATTTGAAACTTTTGTAAATATTATCAGTGAGACAAAGTAGTTGAACACCAAACAATATACTTATAAAATAAAAACAGGAAATAATTGGATAACAAGAGAATATTTGCAGCTGATAAAAGAAACAGATCAAATGTATGTGCGATGGAAGAAGGTACCTAATGAAATAACTAAAAAATCATTTACATCATTAAAAAATCAAGCCAATAACATGCGAAGAACTTTAAAAAGACAGTACACTGAAAAAAAACTTAGAAGAAGCAAATGGAGACATAAGAAAAACATGGGAAGTTCTGAATAATATCTGTGGAAATGACAAAACCAAAAACAATGATGTGGATAGGATAGTCACTTCTGATGGAAAAATCATTGACGACAGAGGGAAGATAGCACAAGAATTCAATAAATATTTTGCAACTGTGGGCATGAAACTAGCCGAAAAAATTAGAGTCAACAAATCTTTAAAGTTCAGAGAGGAAGAAGTACCATATTCGATGTTTATAACCCTCACACATTACAATTAAGTATTGGAAATAACAGAAAATTTAAAAAGTAACTGTAGCCCAGGAAATGATAATATCACAAAACAGGATATTATTAAAATATTTCCAATTATAGGGAACACTCTGGTTGAACTTATTAATGATATATTTGAAAAGGGAGAATTTCCAGACGAGTTCAAGACAGCCAAGATAGTACCTATTTTCAAAAAGGGATGAAAAGACGATATGAACAACTACAGACCTATCTCCATAATTAGCACTTTCTCAAAAATAAAAGAAAAATTAATTAAGGAAAGAATAACATCGTATATAAATAAGAATGTCAAATTTGATAATAACAAGTATGGATTTCGAGAAGGTAACAGTACATTGGGTATAACAGTGGATTTATTGGAGTACATTATCAAAGAACCTCCATCAAAATAAATATGTTGTTGCTGTTTTTATTGATCTACAGAAGGCATTTGATACAGTTGATATTGGGCACCTACTGAACAAGTTGGAGAAAATGGGTTTTCGAGGTGTGACCCAACAATTATTAAAGTCATATTCAATGAATAGAAAGCACTATACATCAGTGAATGGACATGATAGTGATGGACAAGTACAAAATATAGGTGTGGCGCAGGGATAAGTTTTGGGCTCGCTGGAATATTTGATTTATGTTTACAGCTTGAAATTTTTAAAAATCACGTCAAAATATTTTATGTTTGCGGACGATACGGTCCTGGTACTTTCATCGCATGACTTGAAGCTACTTGAATATTACCTCAACTGTGATCTTGAACTGTACTACGACTGGCTGTGCCACAATAGGTTAAGTATTAATATAGATAAAACCGTATATATGTTGTTCAATCAAAAAAACAAGGTAATCTGTGATATAAATGTTGTGATAAATGATGTCAAAATCAAACCGATGATAGAATATAGATATTAAGGTCTTACTTTGGGCAATAAGTTGAGTTGGAGGTTCCATATAGATTATCTGTCGAAAAAGATATCTCCAATGGTCGGAGCTGTGAAAAGATGTTCTTATCTATTAGACCACTCATCAAGAGCATTACTATACAGTAGTTTTATAGAATCCCAACTTAGATATTTAATTCCTTGTTGGGGAAATGCTCCAAAATATCTATTAGAAAAAATTCAAAGAGCTCAGAACAAATCTATTAAATTTATTTACAATTTGGACTACTTAACACCAACAGCTCAACTATATTCCAGTACTTCGATATTAAATATAAACAATTTTAAAAAACTTGAACAAACAAAACTTGTTTATAAAGTAAAGAATAATTTATTGAGGACACAAGCTAGTTTGTGCATAGTAGTGAATGAGGAGCATACCTACAATGTAAGAAGTATAAATGAAAAATCTTTGCGAGAACATGTATCGGACAAAGGTCTCCAATGTTTCAGAGTGTAACAGTGTTTAATTCTCTACCTGTAGAAATTATATGCAATAGGAATGTAAGAAAAATGTGCCTTGACCTCAAGGAGTTACTTAGACTTCAATAATTTTTTTGTGTATGTATTGGGGATAAGTAGTTTTTTTGCAGGAATGATATAAATTATTGTTGTTTATGTAAAATAATTAATATGACTGTAGGCTCTGATACCAGCATATTGCTGTTTAAGAGTCAGGAATAAATGAATAAATAAATAAATAAATAAAATAAAAAAAAATTCACTAGTGACAGTTGATCCGTATCATCCAGCACTTGTAGTGAAGCTGCTGTTATGTCCATCTTTTCTAAAAAACTTCTCTTCCAATTCCAAAATGTTTGACTACAAAAAGTTGAATGTTCAGGAATTGTGTCAACACTGACTGCAAGCATCTATTGGGTTATGTTCAAGAAAATATTGCTAAAAGTGTGTAATTGAAAAAACCGATTCTCGTGGATATCTTCCATGGTATTCTTATAATACCATCCAAATCATCAAATCTAATGATCAGTTTGTACAGAAATCACAGAATGATACGGAAAGTGATTGATGTAGTTTCCAGAAATTTATAATTAAAAAAAAAAACTTATCCGGAATTCCTGGAGAAATGAATTTTAGAGGAAAAGCAGGGAAGACTCTTGAAGATATTGTTGACAACTTTGCCTTGAATTTTAAAGATGTATTTACGAAGCATGCTTTTAACTGTAATACAAATAGTAGACCTGAGGACGGTGTAAGCGATATTTGGAAAATATCCTTGAAGACTTGATAATCCTCGTATCAGCATCGAAAAAACTAAAGAACAATTTGACTGTTGGTTCGGATGGTATTCCAGTTGAAGTTATGAAATCCTGTATTGAATTATCTGCATGTCCTCTATTAATAATATAAAATTATGTTGGGTTCAGTTGTTTTTCCGAAAATATGGAAAATTTATCGTATTTTCCCGATTTTCAAGTCAAGAAGGAATCTGGGATTGCGGATCATCTACCATAATTGAATATTTTTCTAAGCTAATAAAAATAATTTTATCAGACTCGATTCAAACGCCTATATCCGTTTATCAGCACGGTTTTGTTCAATCTCCTGGCTCTGCGTCTGATCGCTGAATTGCTAGATTCTGAAAATCAGGTTGATCTAGTGCAGGGATGGGCAACTTTTTTTCGCAGAGGGCCAAATAGAAAAATTTTTCATAGACCACGGGCCGAAAAGATATTTCCAACATAAAAAAAATTAAATTCATTCAACAAAAACGAAATGAACTAAACCTTCCTTACTATAGGTTAATTGGATAATTAAAAAAAAACTTGAACTTACATAATTCCAAAAAAAAACAACTCCATAACTCATCAGTCACTAGTTTTCAACTAACCTGGGGTTGCGTTTTCTCCACAAGAGCATCGTTATTTGTTGGGACTACTGATGTTGTAGCTCACGTAGGTAATGTATTTTCCAAATTCGAATCCATAATCCTTGATCGTTGATCGATTCTTCAATTTTGTGAATAAAAGTTTTGTAAAGGTAATTCACGACACAGATTTTTCAGAACACTGTGCGCTAAAAATAGATGCATAGAAAAATCGATAATTCCGATCAAATTTATTCGGCAATCTGTCATTCTAATCCACCTAACAAAAAGTATTGAGTTAATGAATAATCAATCCATACTTGAAGAAATTTTCAATTTTCACCTAGATTATATTCGAAAAATTAGAAATCCCTATCATATCTGCCTATTGCAGATTGCACCAAACCACTTTGCCACTTTTCAGTTTGCACCTTTCAATTCTGAATCAGTTTTGTGCAACGTTATTCGTTCGAAAAGTGAATAGTCCGAAATGAAAATTTGCGAAAGTACCTTTCAAACTACCTTACAACTTCTCACTTTTAAAATGCTCGAATGCTTTTCGTACAATGTAATTCATTCTGAAAGTGAAAAGTTGCGCAGAAGTTTGGTGCAATAGGCCCCTGGATAAAAAAAAGTGCCTGTGAAATAAACCTTGAAGCTCGATCAATTCGATCAGACATCGATCGACATTTCCAATTCCACTTGGAAAGGGACATGAATATTTGGAATTGATATTTATTCGGCAACCTGTCATTTTAATCCACCTAATCAAAAATTATTGCGTTAATGAATCATAAATCCATACTTGTAGAAATTTTCAATTTGACCTAGATTATATTTGAAAAATTTTAATGAATATTCGGAATTGAAAGCTTATAAGACACTAATGATTTCTTCGAAAATATCTTCGCCCCTCGTATAGTGTCTTTCATTGGCCTTAGCGCAAGCAATTTTTCTGTTAGTTTGAAATTTTGTTCGACTGCTTGAATAAAAATTGCTAACTGATATCAATGATATAAGTGCTTTCATCCAATGCTATGGAAAAAGCAACAGATGTTTCCATCACATTTCCAAGAGCAACTTTTATATTTTCAGCCATTGCGCATGCAGCAAATGAAAGCTAGGAAATTTATTGATGTGGTATCTTTGTAGAGCAAATTTGGGGTTGCGTCGTGTGAAAAAAAAATTCATTGGCGGGCCAAGAGATACCTATTCGCGCTCCGCATGTGGCCCGCGGGCCGAAGGTTGCCCATGCCTGATCTAGTGTAAAGAGTAACACAGTTTTCAGCAATGCATTTGATCGAGTGTCACACCGAAAACTTCTGGAAAGGCTAGGACGCTTTCGCAATTCGGATAGCTTCCGTTTCTTCTTGAATCTGATCTCACTATATTCGTCGAACATGAGGGGGTGAAGTCATTTCAGTTTATAGCAAATTCAGAAATTCCCCAAGGTTCTAATGTGGCATTGCGTTTGTGCCTCTATTCAGGAGGAACATCTTCTATGGCGAGTTCAGCTTGTCAGATAACACATGGCAGACTGACCAACGAAACTCATGTTCTATAGTGAAGAGAACTAAACGGACTTCTATTCCAGCTTCTTGTGAATGAACCAGTTCGACAATATTCATAATGTCCCGAGAGAAGCACTTGATTCAATTTACAACAACTTCAAAATAAGTATCTGAAACTTACCGAGCACCGTCTTGTATCTGAAGAATCTCATCATAGTTCACTTTAATTTGATGAGGATGTTTCGGCATTATTTGAAAGATATTTGGGTAATTTATGATGCCGCAATTTCAGTCTTGCAGATTATGACTCGTTAAACGATTCGTTACAAGCTATTCACTGCCGTTGCAACCTTTCCAAGCAGGATTTGGATAGCTCTGTGGAGATATTATTCAACATCATCAATTCGCTTTCCGATAGGTATTTCCCCTCATTTTTCAGACACTTCAGAAAATACCCTACTTAATATGCGCTTCCAATAGAGAGCGCAATATAAGTCGTCACAGGAAATCAGAAATTCCATAAGCTTTCGGAGATTAACAGAAATTTGATGTACTATTTGACTTTCAGTTTTTTGAGAGTTGGGCCTAATAGATACCTTATATGACAAGACTACAAAGTACCTATTTGTTCAAGATGGCGGGGAGTGATGATGCGGAAGTTGATCGCTCTTCGAAAAATTTGAATAAAGAGTTAAAACACGACAATATTTGTGGATATTGTGGTCGAAAAGTGTTGGACTATGTGTCTTGCACAAAATGTGATGGTATATTCCATCCATCCTGCCTTTCTAAATCATCAAGTGGAAAGGCTCCAGTTTGTCTACACGTACCTATGATGAGAGAGATTGAAAATGAAGCTGATATAGTGGATTTTAGGGTGTTGAAAATGGAAAATTCATACTTGAAAACTCTAGTTGAGGAATTAAGAAGTAAGAACGACATTTTGATGCAAAATAATGCATAACTTATTGAGAAATTGTCCTTGAAGGAAACTTACGTAGATAAGAACAATAGAAAAAATGTAAACAGGAGCATAGTGAAAACTCCGGAACCAAACAGCGTGAAGATAGCCGCTATTCCAGATTCGGTGGATTCTGCGTCTGCGTTGCCAATGCGTCCAAGACAGACACTTGACACTTCTAGTTCTAGTAAAAATAAAAACATTCATAACCTCAACAAAAATTCAAATGGTCCTGAACTAAAACCTTCAGGCTCAACTAAAAACGATATAATGACAATATGTAATAGAGAACAGGAATATTTGTCACCAAATGAATGGACTGAAGTTAAGAATAGGAAAAAGAAATCTCTCCGACCCAAAGGAATTATATGCAAGGGTATTACCACTGTAGCAACGTCTTTCTCTGGAGTTCCGCAGAAAAGGTGGATATATGTAGGAAGAATTGCTGGAAAGGATGTGGAAGAACGTTTAATCAAAGAATACGTCAGTGTTGGTTTGGGTTCGGATCTTGTTGAAGTGAAGAAATTGGCTTCGAGGGGCAGTAATTCTTCTTTCAGTGTGGGCGTTCCATCTGAAGATGTATAAAACCATAATGAATGCGAAATTCTGGCCCAATGGTGTATTGATCCGTGATTTTAGTTTTAAAAATTATTTTCACAAGAATTCAATTGTACAACAAAAAACAAGGTAGACTCGTACATTACATTGGTACATCAAAATATTCAGTGTATTACCACCTCATTTGTTAAATTTAGTAATTTTTTAGAGTCAGAAAATCCTGAAATTTTTGGTTTGACGGAACATTGGCAATCTTTTGAACAATTGCAATGTTATAATTTTAAAGGTTCTATAACCCATGCTAGTCTATACTAGCATCTGCTTTTTGCAGAGAGAAAAGTTCACATGGGGGTTCCGCCCTATGTTGTAAAGAATCGATTAAATTCACTGTTAGGCATGATCTGGAAAAACTGAGTGTTACGAATGTCATTGAATGTTCAGCAATAGGGTTAAAATCATGTTCTGAAAAACTAATTGTTGTCTGTATTTATAGACCTGGTACTTTACCATTGGCAGATATTGATCTTTTCTTCCAGAGACTCATGGCCATTTTGAATGTTGCAGTAAGGGAAAACTCAAAATTTGTTGTTTTAGGTGATTTCAACATTGATACTTTGGGGTTAAGTGAAAGTGCTCAAAATTTTCTTGATCTGATTGGAAGTTTTGGATTTGAAGCTAAAATACATGAGCCAACAAGAATAACAGCTACATCGTCAACATGCTTGGATAATATCCTCACAAATTTTGAGAGCTGCGAGTCCTCTGTTTTTGAGGCTCATTTGTCTGATCATTGTGATCAGAGGAAAAGGATACAGCAGTTGTTGGATGTTGCTGAGGAGACATTTAGGGTAAGGAAGATTGATGAGAATACTCTAAATTCTTTCAATCTTATATTATCTTATCAAAATTGGGAAGACATACTTCATTCCACAGAAGAAAATGTAAACAATTTATGGAACACATTCTCAGAGAGATTTTGTTCTCTATTCAAAAGTAATTTCAAGGAGAAACTATATAATGCCAAAAACACACCTTCAAAGCCAAAGTTCAAAAATTCTAAGGTGGAATATTTAAAAAATCAACTAGATATATTGCTGGTTGTTTCTAGAATAGATTCCCCATACACACATGCATATAAACAATTGAAAATTGAATATGATAAAACAATTTGTGAAGTAAGAAAAGAATTTTATAGTAACAAAATTTCAAAATCCAACAACAAATCAAAAGCAACTTGGAATGTTATCCATCATATCTCAGGTCATTCTCGTAAAAACAGTTTCTCTATTTCAGTATCGTAATGAGTTCATTACAGTACTAAAAGTAGTGCTGTAATGAAACTCATTACAGCATTGTTTTCAGTTATATTTTTCGTTTTGTGGTTGCCAGTACTGACCTCCGATCCACTCAATTTTCGAATCAAATCCGCAATCTGTCAAATTTTCGTTAGTGACACCAACTGCCTAGATACAATACAAAAGTCACTAATCTGAATTTTTATTTGAATTTCGAGAGTTTTCCACAAAACTTGACTGAAATAGAGAAAATATCGTCTAATACTCGTTGCAGAAGGCAATTCCAACACTCATGCTTTCGAAAACTCGCTCCTTCGTCGCTCGTTTTCGAATTTCGCATTCGTGTTGGAATAAGAGCTCATTCTGCAACTTGTATTAGAATATACTATTTCAGTTTTTCAGGGATGCTTCAGAGGTTGTAGAGAGGTTTAATGAACATTTTGTAACAGCAGCACCTAATCTAGTTTCAAGGTTACCAAGGTCTTGTAACAGAGAACTTGAACGCAGGGAAAAATCATTCTTTATGTTTGAAGTTCAACGGACAGAGATTTTTCATGCCGTGAAACAGCTGAAGAATAAGGCTTCGTACACATTAGGCGTTTGGCGTTGCGTTTAACGCGCGTTGGCAGCGTACACACTGCAGCGTTAGTTCGGTGTTAGATCAGCGTTATATTTTATTAATTAAGGCGAGCATACCGTACTAGTTCAGTAAATACTTCAAAAATGAATGCTGAAGTGATTCAGTGTGTGTGGTTTATCTACGGTCGATATAAAAGGCGTTGCCAAAGACAAAAAAAATTTGGGTTCACCCAATATCACGCGATAGACTAACGCATGGAAGGTTTCAAATACTGTATCCAAAATTACGGCAACATTGATCGAAGTTTTTCAATTATGTCTGTCACATAATTTGATGACCCACTCAATATGATCAAAGTGGATAGTAAATCAACCACCTTCAGAGAGACAATATCTCCAGAAGAAAAACTTGTTGTCACTTTGAAGTTCGTACTTTTGAATGGAAAAATAAGAAACATTTTTTCAAACTGATCTAAGCTTTCTGATTGCTGGCTTCGTTATGATTCCCACCCTGTCTGCAGTGGCGTTTGAGCTCTAGTCCACTGCTGAGAAGTCTGTGTTGATGCTAATATCAACATAGTTATACGCTCCCGGATTAATTGAGGAATATGGAAATAGATATGCTTGATGTGTTGTTTTCGTTTGAGGAATTTGTGCTCTTAGAATGATATTGAGCAATTCACTTTTCCTTGAAAGGCGTCGGTTCTTGGGTACTTTTTTCATTTCACTGTACAGGGTGGACAAAATTGGTGAACTAGAATTTTTTAACCGAAAGAGATAGAGGAAAATGAATCATACTTTACGGTCATCTTTTTTAGAGAAACAGATAAATCCATCAACTGCATTCCTCTTCTTTTGTTTTCGAGACTAAAATTGAAATTTGGGAGATTTTCAATTTCGGTCTCCTTTTTCTGAATGTGCTAGGATGTTAAATGAAAACATCATACAGACACTTTTTTCATAGCAATCCAGTAGTGTATGTTTTCTCAGGAGGAAAAAATACAACTTCATCTTATAGCATAAATAAGCAAGGAAGCCTATTGGGAAAAAATATAGTATGCTACTGGATTGCTATAAAAAAATGTCTGTATAATGCTTTCATTTTGACATCCGAGCACAAACAGAAACGGAGAAAATGACCGAAGTTGATATTTTGGACTGAAATTCGAAAACAAGAGAAGATGAATAGGAATGCAGTTGATGACATTATCAGTTCCCCCTAAGATTTTTTTTATCTGGAACTTTTCCATGAATATTGAAAATTTCAACTATCTCTTCCCAATTCCTTTTTTTCACTATTTTATTTTTATATTCGGGACTCGTCATGTCACACCAAGCTGGTTTTTTTTTAACCTCATCAATAAATGAGTCAGTATCGAAATTCCATTTTCATTTTCAAATTAGATACAATCGTCATGAAAACGCACGTTGAAGTGTGTACGACTGCATAAGAACACATGTATCTCGAAACGCCCACCTGACGTATATTCAACGCGCGCTTCAAAAAATATCTTGAAACGCACGTTTTCCGGGCGTTGGATACAAACGCTCATTTTGCATGTGTACGGGTACATAAGAGCACTTGTTTTTCGAAACGCGCGCTAGCAAGAAGCGTGTTTCGAAACACCTAATGAGTACCCGGTCGAATATCCTCAAACGCACGTTTTACGAGCGTTGGATCAAAAACGCGCGTTTGCATGTGTACGGATACATTGGAGCACTTCTATTTTGAAACGCGCGTTTGGCTAACGCGCGTTTCCTAACGCCTAATGTGTACATGGTCTAAGAGATCATGTGGACATGATCATATTCCAATGAGTGTTATCAAGCACTGTTTGGAGTTTATAATTGATCCACTATGCCATATTATGAATCTTTCCTTTCAGTTAGGTATCTTTCCAGATGATCTTAAAGTGGCCGTAGTGAAGCCTCTTTATAAAAAAGGTTCAAAGGAAGATCTGGGTAATTATAGGCCCATAAGTCTCCTGTCTTCTTTCGCGAAGGTGTTCGGGAAGGTTCTGGCCAATAGACTGCTGAAATTTTTCCGGAAATTCCATGTCTTTGCGAGCTGTCAGCATGGTTTTATGAAGGATAAAAGTACTGAAACTGCTGATTTTGAACTTACTTGCAGGATATTGGAATCACTCTAGAGAGGTGAGGTACCCATAGCTATCGTGCTTGATTTGGCCAAAGCATTTGACAGTGTAAACCATAAACTCTTACTCTACAAGCTAAGTGTCTACGGCATAAGGGACAAGCAACTCAAACTAATTGAGAGCTACCTTCAGAATAGAAAACAAAGAGTCTTCTTTAATGATGGAAATTTTGACTACCTATCTTCTGAAAGACTTATCGAATAGGGCGTGCCACAGGGCAGTATCTTGGGGACCACTGTTATTTGTTATTTTCGTCAATGACCTTCCTAACATCTTTCTTTCCAGTTTCATCAGGTCGTTGTTGTTTGCGGATGATGCAGATATCATCATCTCTGCATTGAACATTTTGAGCGGTGTAAGGGAATTCAAGGATGCTATGGATAAAGTGAATGAATGGTGTATTGAAAATCAGCTAGTAATTAATAATGATAAGACTCAATGTATTATTTTTAAGACAGATAGAGCCAATCGTAACTCTCCTAAGACTATTAACTAGTGTAATTCTGAAGTAACAATCAGCGAATGTGTCAAGTTTCTGGGAGTTCATATAGATAGTTTCATGACATATCATACCCATGTTGAAGTAATTAATATGAAATTGAAATCGGTCATTTATGCATTAAGGGTTCTTAGAAATCAGGTTGATATTGAGGTTTTGAAAACGGTCTACTATGCTATGTTCCAATCACTATTAAGTTATGGTATCATTTTTTGGGGAAGTAGTTCTGGGTCTCAGCAGATTATGAGAACACAAAAGTTAGCCTTGAGAGTAATTTTCCGCTTAGGTTTCAGAGAGTCCTGTCGTGGTACGTTTAAGAAAAACAACATTTTGACTATCTATGGATTGTACATTTATAAGATCTTGATGTTCATGCATAAACACCAGCATTATTTCTGTAGTAATTTAAATGTTAATAATACTAGAAGAATGCATCCATTCATGTTTCCAATTCATTCATTATCGTTAACTGAAAGGGGACCTGTGTATATGGGCAATAAACTGTTTAACAGTTTACCAGCCGGCCTTCAAAGATTATATGGTCATGTGTCTTTCAGAAAGTCTCTTCATCGTTTTCTCTTACAGCTTGAACCTTACACTATCGAAGAGTTTTATTGTTCATGTAAAGATACTGTAAATTACTAAAAATTGTTGTATTTCTGTTGTTGACCTGTTTTCCTTTCTACATATTTATTGTATATATGGAAGATTAATAAACTTGTTATTATTATTATTATTATTAATATAGGAAGCAGCAAACAAGAGGTTTTCTGGAGTTATGTCTGCATTGAAAAATTACCAGTACTCCTGACTTTCTCAAAACTCCAAATCATATATATATATATATATATATATATATATATATATTTATTTTTTTTTTATTTTTTTTTATTTTATTTTTTTTTTATATTTCACACATATTTGCGGGTTTTCTGCGATTACCCGGACGTGGCGTCAAGGGTAACCCAGCGATGCTCTTAGTAAGGATATGACATCTTCTTTATTATGCTCACGGTGCCCAGTATCACCGCCTTCTGCATCCACATAGTCGTGTTTTGTGGCAACTCTAATTCACGTAGATGTTGGGTGGTTTTTTTGTGGACGAGAGCATTAGCTGAGATTATCAGGGGCATTACAATCGCTTTTTTAAGCTTCCATATGTCTTTGATTTGCTGTGCCAGTATTTCATATCTTGTTATTTTTTCAGCATATGATTTTGCAAGGTTCTGGTCCAGTGGCACAGCAAAGTCTATGATAATTGCCTTTTTGTAGGCTTTATCGAATATTACCATGTGGGGCGGTTATGTTCAACCCATCTGTCAGTTATTATGGTTAGATCCCAGTATACTTTGAATTGATCATTCTCTTGTATTGTTTGTGGTGTGTATACATGGTGTGGTGTAAAACTAGGGATTAATTCTTTTTGTAGGCATATTAGTTGATGCACAACTTTCCCCATGTTGTTGTGGGTGAGATATTTTGTGTCTGCTATTGTTGTGCATCCTAACGATAGGTGTTGAATTGTTTCCTCAGCGCTGTCACACATCCTACATTTTGTTGTTTCCACCTGTTGTTGCAATATGTGTTTCAGGTAAGTTCTGGTTGGAACCACCTGGTCTTGGATGGCCAGGAGTGTTCCTTCCGTTTGAGGGAAAAGATAGCCTTGCTTCAAATAGATGTTTGTGTTTGTTATGTCTACCTCTGGTTGTTGAAGACTATTGTAAAATCTCCCGTGAAGTGCTTTGGATTTCCACTTATTTCTTAGTTGTTCAGTGGGGTCCTCTTCCTGGATGTTCCTGGTTGTGGAGGCAATCGTGCGCTGAGCTGCTATCCATTGCTGTACAGGTGAGTGGTTCTTTTCAAAGTAGTCTTTTAATTTTTTCTCTTCTTTCAGGCAGGCTTGTTCCAGGCTGCTGAGTCCGCGACTCTTCTGTCCAAGTTCTGCAAATCAGTTTTCGACCAATTAAGTATTCCAGCAGTGTACGTGAATGTGGGTATCGCTCAGATGTTAATCGCTGTTATCATGTTTTTTGCGGATAATTGTGATTGGATTATCTTCCTAGTACTTCTTATAAGTTCTATTTCCGCCGCTTTCTTATTTTCTTGTTGTTTGATTTCGTATGTCTGCTGTATACCTAAATATCTGTATCTACTTCTGTTTTCATGTTCGTCATCTCTCGTCCGTCTGCCATCCTGATGTTCTCGCCCTCAATTAATTTTCCCCTCCTAACCTCTACCGTCGCACATTTCTCTAGCCCGAATTTCATCCCTATGTCCGTGCTGAATATCCTTACGAGTTCGAGTTCTCCTTCCAGTTGTTTTTTCCCCTTAGCGAATAACTTCAGGTCATCCATATAGAACAAGTGTGTTATTTTTTTTTGTTCTTCTATTGTGTAGCCATATTCGGATC
Organism: Hippodamia convergens; assembly: GCA_038502775.1. NCBI lineage: Eukaryota > Metazoa > Arthropoda > Insecta > Coleoptera > Coccinellidae > Hippodamia > Hippodamia convergens. The sequence goes on from CM076609.1 coordinate 76,544,113, forward strand.
GGTTCAGCATGTTGCTAAGGGGGTTCAGGGCGAGGCAAAATAGCAGCATGCTTAGTCCGTCCCCCTGAAAGATGCCATTTTTGATCCTTATTTCTTGCGTGTTTTACTTGTTCTTCTTGGTGGTGACCGTTAGTGTTGTGCGCCAATTTGACATTAGGTTTTTGATTAGTTTTATGATTTTTTTGTCCACCTTGTACACTTCTAGGATTTCCAACAACCAAGTGTGCGGCACCGAGTCGTATGCCTTCTGGTAGTCGATCTAGGCCATCGATATGTTCTTCATCTTTTTCTTTGCCTGCTTTGTTAGGTTGTTGTCGATTACCAGAAGTTCTTTACATCCTCTTCCGCTCTCTTTACATCCTCCCTGCTCCCATGCCATGATGTTATTAATTTTCAGGTGGTTTCGAATCTTATGACCTATTGTAGATGTTATTATTTTGTATGCTGACGGTAAACAAGTTATGGGTTTGTAGTTTGCGGGTTGCGTCAGATCGCCTTTTTTAGGGAGCATAAGAGTGTTGCCGTGCGTGAAATATTCCGGGATATTGTGGGGATTTTCTAAGGCATCTTGTATCAGTTTTGCGAGAGTTTGATGTGTGTGGGCTAATGACTTCCACCAGAAGTTATGTATCCCGTCCATGCCTGGCGTGGTCCAGTTTTTCATCCTTTTTATCGTGTTCTATATATATATATATATACATATTTGAAAATGTGGTTCCATCCATGTTTGGAAACTGTATGCGGGTGTATTTTGTTTTGTTTAGAAGAATCATCATTAAATATTCGATTTTGATACAATAGAACGGTAGACGTCTCCATTAGATAAGACGAATTCGATTTCAGAATTTGATCATAAAATGAGAACTTTCTGTTGAAAACTTAATATGGGTTTTCTCTCCCAGTCTCTGAAACAAGAAACAATTAGAAAAAATTTTTTTTAATAATATAAGAAAGGCCCTTGGGTAAAAATTGTTGCCTAAGAATGAACAAAAATAAAATGAAAACACTTTGAAATCTTAAACGTTTCGGGGTCTAAATCAGACTCCTTCGTCAGACAATAACTAATTTTCATTCAACTTTGTAAAATCGTGACATTTTTTTTTATTTTTGGATTGACCTGCATCTGCACATGAAAGTGAGACTTTTTATCTGTGTGCGACAGTTTCTTGTACGATTCCCAAAAAAAAAAATTGTCACGATTCTACAAAGTTGAATGAAAATTAGTTATTGTCTGAAGAAGGAGTCTGATTTAGACTCCGAAACGTTGCGCTTAAGATTTCAAATCGTTTTCATTTTATTTTTGTTCATTGTTAGGCAACAATTTCTTCTCGTAAAATTTTGGCGCCTGACAAATTAGTGCTCAAATTTTTACGCAGGGGCCTTTCTTATATTATTAAAAAAAATTTTCTAATTGTTTCTTGTTTCAGAGACTGGGAGAGAAAACCCATATTAAGTTTTCAGGAAAATGCAGAGATCTCCCAGATAATATTTCAACAGATTTCTGTTGAAAACATAAGCCATAATATCAATCATAATAGCAATGTCTTTCATCAACAGCATTATTCATCATTGCATTTTTCAAGATCAATATTTCACTAATATTCAGAATTTAATGCCAGAACAAATTAGCACTAATAATATGTTTCACAATTCCGTCTCTCCGTTCCGATATCTTCATTAGTCGAATCATTTCAAAAAATCTTCCGTATAATCGACATATTGAATGGTTTGTAGAATTATCAGACGTTACGGCTCCTGCATATGGTAAAATACCTCAGGGACTTCGATGAAATGTGAGCCGCTATATGATAATGGGTAGTGACATCGAACTCTAAGCCAGACTTTCCAGGGACCAGGTTTCGCCCTTCCTCTCCCTGGGGATCCGTTGATAGATTACTCCCAGCAAACTTTGGACGTACGTACGACGTTCGAGATGGAATATTTTTGTCTGATTGTTGCGCAGATATCTTCAGATTGAGAAATGGACATTCTATTCTTAAGTTTTTTTACATTGTGATGCTATCGTCGAGGATATTTTGATTGAGACTGGTTTCATCGTTTCCAGATGATGCTTGAATTGGAAAGTAAAGAGCACAAAATTGTAACTGTTCATAGCGCTAATATGGAGGTTTCCGAATCGGCGGCTGTTTCATCAAGAGACTGCTCTATGTTATGTTGTCATCGCCTGCCCTCTCCGATGACTTCCAGTTATTCGACATGTCAAACCAATAATGAATTATTTTTTCAATTTATAGTAAAACTTAGAGTATCAGGTATCATAATATATATTATACATGATTAAAAACTAATTAACGTTTTTTTCTTATTTAACTTACCTCAATGTAACTCATAAGCGTTCTTCTTGTGAAACCGCTTTCCTCCATTCAGTGTCCCGATATGATATTTTTGGTCCTATTAATCAAAGTATTCTATCGAAACTCTTCACACTCATCCAATAGAATTGAAATAAATTTTTTGGATGCATTCTCAAGTCAATATGTATTTTGTGGAATTGCCCTTCCAACAGTCTTTCTCTTATCAGCGCATGCAATACTACTTTTTCGGCATTTTCGTGATTCGGCTTGTAAAAGTATAGCCACCACGCAAGCTGTTTCATTGAAATCCATGTTCTTACTGAATGTAGTAGCGATTAATTTGTCAAAAGTGCGTGCATGGAACATCATCAAGATGCTTTCTTCGCAAATGCGATTTTTCAGACGCGCAACAATGAATCGCAAGTGCGCGCCGAGGCTTAGTAGCGGCAATTATTCAGTCGCATGTGCGTGCATTCCCATTTAAGGCTTCGTACACATTAGGCGTTTGGCGTTGCGTTTAACGCGCGTTGGCAGCGTACACACTGCAGCGTTAGTTCGGCGTTAGATCAGCGTTATATTTTATTAATTAAGGCGAGCATACCGTACTAGTTCAGTAAATACTTCAAAAATGAATGCTGAAGTGATTCGGTGTGTGTGGTTTATCTACGGTCGATATAAAAGGCGATGCCAAAGACAAAAAAAATTTGGGTTCACCCAATATCACGCGATAGACTAACGCATGAAAGGTTTCAAATACTGTATCCAAAATTACGGCAACATTGATCGAAGTTTTTCAATTATGTCTGTCACATAATTTGATGACCCACTCAATATGATCAAAGTGGATAGTAAATCAACCACCTTCAGAGAGACAATATCTCCAGTAGAAAAACTTGTTGTCACTTTGAAGTTCGTACTTTTGAATGGAAAAATAAGAAACATTTTTTCAAACTGATCTAAGCTTTCTGATTGCTGGCTTCGTTATGATTCCCACCCTGTCTGCAGTGGCGTTCGAGCTCTAGTCCACTGCTGAGAAGTCTGTGTTGATGCTAATATCAACATAGTTATACGCTCCTGGATTAATTGAGGAATATGGAAATAGATATGCTTGATGTGTTGTTTTCGTTTGAGGAATTTGTGCTCTGTGAATGATATTGAGCAATTCACTTTTCCTTGAAAGGCGTCGGTTCTTGGGTACTTTTTTCATTTCACTATACAGGGTGGACAAAATTGGTGAACTAGAATTTTTTAACCGAAAGAGATAGAGGAAAATGAATCACACTTTACGGTCATCTTTTTTAGAGAAACTGATAAATCCATCAACTGCATTCCTCTTCTTTTGTTTTCGAGACTAAAATTGAAATTTGGGAGATTTTCAATTTCGGTCTCCTTTTTCTGAATGTGCTAGGATGTTAAATGAAAACATCATACAGACACTTTTTTCATAGCAATCACTGGATCAGTGTATGTTTTCTCAGGAGGAAAAAATACAACTTCATCTTATAGCATAAATAAGCAAGGAAGCCTATTGGGAAAAAATATAGTATGCTACTGGATTGCTATAAAAAAATGTCTGTATAATGCTTTCATTTTGACATCCGAGCACAAACAGAAACGGAGAAAATGACCGAAGTTGATATTTTGGACTGAAATTCGAAAACAAGGGAAGATGAATAGAAATGCAGTTGATGACATTATCAGTTCCCCCTAAGATTTTTTTTATCTGGAACTTTTCCATGAATATTGAAAATTTCAACTATCTCTTCCCAATTCCTTTTTTTCACTATTTTATTTTTATATTCGGGACTCGTCATGTCACACCAAGCTGTTTCTTTTTAACCTCATCAATAAATGAGTCAGTATCGAAATTCCATTTTCATTTTCAAATTACATAGATACAATCGTCATGAAAACGCACGTTGAAGTGTGTACGACTGCATAAGAACACATGTATCTCGAAACGCCCACCTGACGCATATTCAACGCGCGCTTCAAAAAATATCTTGAAACGCACGTTTTCCGGGCGTTGGATACAAACGCTCATTTTGCATGTGTACGGGTCCATAAGAGCACTTGTTTTTCGAAACGCGCGCTAGCAAGAAGCGTGTTTCGAAACACCTAATGAGTACCCGGTCGAATATCCTCAAACGCACGTTTTACGAGCGTTGGATCAAAAACGCGCGTTTGCATGTGTACGGATACATTGGAGCACTTGTATTTTGAAACGCGCGTTTGGCTAACGCGCGTTTCCTAACGCCTAATATGTACATGGTCTAAATGTACCTATGTGTTTCATTTTTGCGACTTAACGATCGCGCAACAGAAAATGGCAAGTGCGCGGCTAGCCTTAGGGTTGGTTTTTTGGAGGCGGCATCTTTGACCGCTCTTACCTACCGAATATACAGGGAGATTGTTCTACAATGAGAATATTGTTCGTTCATAGAAAAATAAATAAATAAATAATGTGCTTTATTTCATGTACACATAAATTTTATCATTGAACACTTGAAGTGAAACATGGTCAATAGCATTGGCTACCTCATATTCGGTGTGTTAGAAAGTCTTCCACGGTGTAGGGTTCAATATCAAGTAGAAGTTTGAAGATGAATTTCTTATACTGTGGTAGGGTCCATTCTCCTCTCAGTCTGTGAACTATCTTGTTATAGTATCGAATGCATCTGTATTCAGGTCCTTCTTCAGTGAGGCTAAAACTGTGTTGCAAGTATTTTAATATAACTGTCCTTGTATTGTAGTTACTTGCTGTTTTCTCTTCAGAATTGTGTTTGTTTTTGTATGTGAAGATCAGGCATTCTTGGATATGTATTGCCGATGCCGTCAATAGACCCCTCCCAGTGAACATTGATGCATTTCAGAAATATAGCTGAAACATTCCACTTGCAACATGAAACGTTTCATACATAGCGCTTGAGATGTTTCAGAAACATCTATGAGAACCTTAATGTCCGCCCACAGAGATATTTCAATAGAAACATTTCTCAATAACGTTTCAGAAACGTGTCGGTAAAACATTACAATATGTTATTTTCAACGTTAATTCGATCTCATTGGAACATATCTTAACATATCATTGAAACGTTTCATCTTTGTTTCAGGGATATTTTCACTGAAACTTTGCTTTCGGCACGATTGTGCGCCCTCATTGGCAGTAAATAGCTACTAACCATTTTGTTTCAGGGCATTTGGCACCTTGAATCATGATTTCAAATAACTTCAATATTTGAATGAAAACCTGTACTGAAAATTGTTAATAAATTGTAACAATATTCACAATTTATTCACTATTTCAATCAGGTTTTGCATCCAAATTAATTTTTCATACATAAATAATACACAATAATGAACATTGATATACTTCTTATGGCAAATAGTAACACAAATTGATTTTCGTGAATACAAATGAATGAATTATGTTAGAATTTCATCCAATATCACTGAACTAATAAAGAAAGAACGATTCAATTTCAGGTTTTCTTCTTCTTCTGCTACTATCCATTATTAGATGTTTGCGAACATTTCTGACCATTTGATATTGTCTCTAGTACTGTGGATTAATTCTCCATTCTCCAGTGGTTCTTATCCCTGTCCAATGTTTGATATTTCGGAGCCCTCTTTCTGTCTTCCTGCCCAGTTTTAGAATACACTGAATAATAATTTCTGTGATAACTGAAAACAATCCAGGATATCGAAGGGTTCATTTAGAATTGGAATATCGATTCCTTGGCAGACATCCAATATACGAAAAAGCCTTTCGAAACCTGGAACAAAATGAGAAATTATTGTTGACTTAACACTGATTTTTATTAAAAGTATATATAGTGATAACAAATAGCTCTGATTCACACTTTCTGAAGATTTTTTCATTCACGTTAAGTAATAAAGAAGTTCTCATAGCCTTTCCTGGCAGCTCGTTACTCTGCTACGACTTGTGATGGACACGAATCGAATGAACTCCCAACTTATATCGAAGTAGTTTTGAAAAAAGACATTGACTTCAATTTTGGGAAAATATATCTAAGGAGAACTCAAGTTCGTATGAATTGAACATTTTCAGTCGCATACCATTCTGATAGACTTGTAACGTTACCAACAGAACAAGTATGCTTTTAAAATTATGCTACTCGACATAGGAACTTTGGTGTTCTTAAGATATGTTTCCCCAAAAATGGACAAAAGAATTTATGACAGAATGACCCTATGATGGCTGAAGGATTGTTACCTCATTATGAGTTTTGAGATGTTTTTTGTTGGTCGTTTCATATGCAGACCTCAGGTCTGAATTTTGTATACTAAGTTAATGGTTAATAATTTATAGTTCAAAAGGGGACAGTCCACTGCGACCTGATGGTCTATTGTGCCCCCTGACAAAGCTTTACAGCTCGCCTTTTATTTCCAGAGATCTTATGAAATCCAAGGCTTCAGTGAGGCTTCTTCCTCACTCCTACAGGTCTCTTGACCAAAGCATTGTTTCCTTTGGCTTACAATGCCAAAGCATTCTGTGACTAGGTGAATAGGAGTTTCTTCCTCCTCCCCACAGAATCTACACTCGTCAGTTTCCTATACGCCCATTCTCAGCAAGTGCTTTCTGAGGCGACAATGCCCTGTAAGAAAGCCAGTGAGGAGGTGTAGTTGGTTCTTACTGAGATCCAAATATTTTTTGGATCGTGCAGTTTCAAAATTCTGAAGGAACTTTTTGGAGGGATCCAACCCTGGGAGATTCTGCCAGAGTGTTTCTCTTCCAGTTTTCTCCTTTTCCAGAAACTCCTTATCATAAGTACATTTTCCTATAACACAGAAAGGTTCTGTGCCAGTGAGTGGTTTGCGACCACCCTCTCTGGCAAGTTTATTGCCCTCTTCGTTACCTGTGATGCCCGAATGACTAGGACCCCAGATCAAAGAGACCTTATTCTTCTTGCCTACCTCATAGAGTTTGTTCCGGCATTCCCATGTCGACTTTGAGTCGATGACATAGGAGTTCAGTGCTTTAATAGTAGCTTGACTATCTGAGTGAATAGCTATGTCGCAATTCGGATAGTTTCTCTCTAGATTAATATCTAGACATCTTTTGATTACTAATATTTCTGCTTGCAGAACACTCAGACAGGAGCCTAAAATGATAGTGCACACTTGGCTTTGACCCCGTGAACCCCAGAGCCAGCTCCCGTGTTGGTTTTTGAACCATCTGTATACCATTTAACAGTATTTTCTTTGGAATTTTGGTCGGTGTATTCCCGCTCCCATTCCTCTTTTTTGCATAGCATCGTACTGAAGTTTTTCTCAGTACTTACTTTCTTGACCATTACATCACTAGGAAGGTTCGCAGATGAGATGTAGTTACTCAGAGAGCACCAGACTCTCTGACACCTAATTCTCCCATTACCTGCGCCTTCTTTAGATCTTCTGAGGATGGCTTCATGGGACATCCTGTCAATCACCAGATGTGTGAGATCTGTTATGATCTCAAGTGCTCTGGTTGGGCACGTTCTCATGGCCCCCGTGATGCACACACAGGCAAGCCGCTGTGCTTTATAGAGCATTTTCCTCGTACTTGTCTGACTTGCTTTAGCAAACCAGACTACTGCCCCATATGTGATTAAAGGTCTCACAATCATGACGTTCATCCATCGCAGTATTTTTGGGTTACAAGCCCAATTTCTGCCGCATAGACGCCTGCACGCCATAAGAGCCTCAATAGCTCTACAAGTAGCATTTCATATCTACCTGTTTCACAGGAGCTTACTGTCCAGGGTAATTCCCAGATATTTAACTTCAGGATATTTCCATTCAATGATAAAGATTTCATGGCTGGAGGTTTTCTTTTCCGAGTGAACAGAATTACAATGGTCTTGGTTGGGTTAATATTCAGCCCCACTGACAAGCACCATTGCTCAATGATTTCAAGCCATTCTGCAGTAAATCGAATTTGCCTCTAACCATAAGGACTATGTCATCAGCATAGTCCACATAGTCGAAGCCTAACTGCCTGAGCCTGTGTAGTAGTTCATCAACTACGAGGCTCCATAATAGGGGGGATTGCATCCCACCCTGAGATGTACCCCGAGTAGCTTTAACACCGACGGATTTGTCGCCCATCGATGCTTCAACAATTCTCGTATTTAATACCCCAAACATCCATTTTACAATGGTTTCGTTCACTCCTCGCCTTTCAAGTGCATCTCTGACAGACAAGTGTGTTGTATTGTCAAAGGCCCCAGATATATCCAGGAAGGCACAGATGGCGATCTCTTTGTTATTCAGAGTTTTCTGAATAGCTTCAGTCAGCTGATACAGGGCGGTTTCCGTTGAACGTCCCGACCTGTACGCATGCTGACAACTGAGGAGTGGTGTGCTCTCCAGATTCTCCATTCTCAGGTGCTGAAGATCACAAGAAGCAGTTTAGCAATGGGAAGAGCTAATCTCTCCTCCTTTCCCTCAGTGTAGGAGCCATCTGGCTTTTTGAGCGACATGATGGCGTTGATTCCCATTTTTGCCATGACTTTCTGGCTGCTGAAGGAGTGGAAGTGATATTTTCACAAAAGGCTTGGAAGTTTAGTCTCTTGGCCTTCATAATCTCCTTGTTGTAGTGAGTATGCTTCTCAGTGTACCCCTGCCAATTGTTATCCCGCTTGGCCCTGTTGAAGAGCCAACGGACCTCCTTTCGGAGATTTGACAGGTTTTCGTTCCACCAAGGAGCTTCCTTTCTTGGTCAAGCCTTAGTCAGTGGGCAACTAGAGTGAAAAGCCTCCATCACTGCCTCACTCTCCTGCTCTACATGCTTTTTCAGATCGTAATCACGGTGTTTTTCCGGCCCTATTTCGATCTGGTTCAATTTATATTTCAGATGGCGCCTGTAAAGAGACCACTCTGTTTTTCTAGGATTGATAGTGATGTGGTGGTTTTACCCTCCACCCTGAATTCGATGATCCTATGATCTGAGAGTGATGGTTCATCCATCCTCATTCAGTGTCTCGAGATTGTTAGCTAATAGATATTCAAGTAAGCACTCACCTCTGGCGTTATTGTTCGTGCTTCCCCAAACAGTGTTATGCTCATTGGCGTCACATCCTATTATGAATGACAACATTCTGCTGTTGCAATATCTTACCAGCTGCTTCACAGCTGCATAAGATGGGCAGGACATGTCATGAGGTCACAAGATGGAAGACTCCTCAATACAGCATTCTGGGAAAGGCCTGAGGGTAGAAGAACGGTTGGTCGTCCAAGAAAACGGTGGAAAGACGCAGTGACCAGTGATTTGCAGAGACTGGGAATAACACAATGGGAGCTAGCAATACAAAATCGACTAGAGTGGAGAAGAATAGTAAATGCGGCCAAGACTCACCTTGAGTTGTAGAGCCATTGATGATGATGATGATGATGCTTCACTTCCTCTGGCGGTGTTATTGGCCCGTCATCAGCGAAGTATGCGGATGCTATGACAATGTTATGACAATGTCTCGGCCGATGCCTCCGAATTCAAGGTGTACCAAGATTGGAGTCAGGTCTCAAGACATGTGTTCTGAAACACAAATATAATTAACCTTCAGACAGGCACACCTAATCTGTCAGATTAAGTGCATGGTTTTTTTCTAGTTTCTCACGGCGGTGTTTGTCGCTCAGGGGTGTGACTTTCTGTAGCCTCTTGATTTCATATCGCGAACGTGTATGTGTAATATCAACCTCCTCAGAGCCTTGATGTTAGTTGCAAATAGTGCAATAATTTCCTGGATCAATTGAGCTGGTTAACGTAAGTACCATCGAGTTTAATTTTTTCAGTATTTCTGGATGAAAAAGTCGTGTACTAGCGCTCCCAACCCCCTAACAAAAGAACAAGTGAAGATATATTTTATATCTGGTTGCGTAGTTTTCTTGTCGGAAGAAATATGGTGGTAAAAATAGGCGAAAATTATTCTGGGTCTCATCACGTTGGTCTTGGAGTGCCCCAGGGTTCTGTGTTGGGCCCTCTTCTTCACATATTATTTATTAATGACTTGCCTGGGTATTTATCCTGCTTATTGGTTTCTTCATTTGCCGATGATACTTCCGTAGTTGTTTCTGCCAACAGTCTCCAGGAACTTCTGAGAGCTTGTGAGCGTATTGTCCGCGAATTTGTCAACTGGTGTCATTCAAACCGGCTTATGGTGAACGTAGATAAGACGGTATGTATCAACTTTTGTTTAAAGAATAATGAAATGCAGAACTTCAGAGTTAATTACGGGAATAACTCAATCATAACATCCGACACAACCAAGTTTCTCAGTCTCTATGTAGATAAAAATTCAAGGTGGACGACTCACATCGATGCCTTAAGTAAGAAATTGAACAGCTCTTTTTTTGCCATCAGTAGAATTAAAAATGTTTTGCCTTTGAATTGTTTGATGAATGTTTACTATAGTCTTGTTTATAGTCACTTATTCTATAACATTTTGTTGAGGGGAAGTTGCTCTGAATTCTCCTCTGCCGCTCATTTGTGCTGGTTGTAGCAAGGAAGTATCTGATTCTGCTCAGTGGATGCAGTGTTTCAAGTGCAGGAAGAACTTTCACCCTAGTTGTGTCAACCTGACGGAGAATGATGTTGATTTTCTGAGGGAGGGAACTGAGAGGTGGTCGTGTTCTATGTGTGCATCAAGTGAAAGAATTCTTCGTAGCAACTCTCAGGGAAAGCGCCAGATTAATACATCGACTGCTGTGCGCTCGGATGGGAATTCGGTTGGTGGCGACACTGTGTTGACAGTGAAATATTTTGAACTCTTGATGGAACAGATGCTCAACCTCACTTCTAGCATGGAACGCATAGAGAAACGTCAGAATGACCTTATTGAACAGTTGTCGAGCTGTACCGAAGCTATCGCTTCGCACTCTAAGACACTGGCTGAGCACGATTCTGCAATTCATACTTGTCAGACAGAGATCAGTGAGCTGCGAACAAGTCAGCTGGCCCTGTCTGAAAATTTGTCAGATGTGAGAGGCAGAGTCATCAACCTGGAGACATCGCTTTCTGGACCAAACCCTGCATTGGTTAGAGCTGTTGATTCAACACCTGAAATCTTGGATCGAATTGAACGATCCTTCAACCTCATCATCTGTAACGTTCCAGAAGGAACATGTGATTTGGATGATAGAAACACGCCATCTGCTATTGTTGAGCATATTCATAGGTCGTCCAGCCTTTCGCTGACAAATGTCACCAGATTACGGTCTAAGGATTCCTCGAGACCAAGATGAATGAAGTTAACCTTCACGAACCCTGATATTGTTACGGGCATCCTACGCAACAAAACTGCATTCCGAGGTCACCCTGAATATCGTGAAATTATAATTCGGGACGATAGAAGTAAATCCCAAATTGCCACATTGCACGCTCTAAGGCGTGAGCTCAAGGACCGACAAAGCCGTGGTGAGAGGGATATTACCATTAAGTACGTTAATCGTAACCCGACGATCGTACCTTGCCCTCGGAGTCCTTCAAATGCCACCCTGTCAAAAAACTGAACAATCTCTGCGTCTGGCCGGTTCTGTATACTAATGCTCAATCAATTACTTCTAAATTCAACGAACTTCTTACACAAATCTGTATACATAAGCCATATATAGTATTCATACCAGAGACTTGGTTGCATCCTTCAATCAATGGCTCCATAGTGTCTATACCAGGATATTCTATATACCGAGCTGACAGTACCGAGACTATCGGTCATCGCGGGGTCTGTATATTTATTAGTGAAGAAATTAGTAATGCTTTCAAAGTTCTCATCCAGCGCAACGATTGGCCAGGAATAGACAACTTGTTCATAGTGGTTTCCAACCATCACTTCTCTCTTCTCCTTGGATGTGTATATCGTCCTCGCCCATGTACTTCTGATAACGAATGTGCACAGTTCCTAACAACAGCTTCGACACAATACTAGAATGTACTGATCACTGGTGACTTCAATTGCCCAGACATCGACTGGACACAGACAGCCATGAGTCCTCTAAACTCTCCCTCCTTCTCCTATGCCGATTTCGTGCATAGCTCAGGTTGTCAACAAGTGGTGTCACAGCCTACGAGATTTAGATCAGGCCAGGCTCCTTCACTTCTCGACCTCTTCATCGTTTCGGATCCTAACATAATTTCTGAAATAAATTATCTGCCTCCCCTAGGAAAATCTGACCACCTAGTGTTGACAACTGAGATACAGCTGCTCTTTCCCCCGAGTAACCATAAGAAGGAGAAGACATTGAGGATCATCAACTATGATGGGGTTTCTGCTCATCTTAGTTCTCTTGACTGGGACAACATCATGACTGGTGCTGACGTTGATTCGATGTGGGGAATCTTTCTGATAGGGTTCGCTAGGCTTTATCTGCTAACGAACAGATTGAGATAATTCACGAAAATCCACTGAAACCGTGGATTGATGATAGGATTCTGGTCCTGGTGAGGCAGAAAAAATCTTTATGGCGTAAATATATACGCAATAGAACAGATGAAAATTATCGAAACCACCGGTCTTTTTCCAATTTTCTTTCGATATCCAATCCATTCAACTCGCAAAAGCTTCTTATGAGCGAAAACTGGTCACTTCTGAGAACAAAAAGAAGCTGTACAAGTATGTCAGATCCTCAATAAATTCTTAAGTTGGCATCCTAGTGTGAGAAACCTGTCGGGGAGTGCGTGCACCAGTTGCGTCGAGTCTGCAGATGTGTTTTCTGAAGTTTTCGCTTCAAGTTTCACTGAGGAGCCAACGAATACTGTTCCTATTCCGAGCGTGGACCGCATTGCTGAGGGAATACCAGACCTCACTATCAACCAACAGGTTATGGAGAAGTATCTTTCGAACTTGAAGTTGGATACAACACCCGGCAAGGATGGGATAACTACACGCCTACTTAAACAATGTGCTGCAGCATTTGCTGTCCTCTTGCATATTTTGTTTGCAAAATCGATAGCCTCATCCCAAGTTCCATCCGATTGGCTCATTGCATCGATAATCCCCATTTTTAAGAAAGGTGACAAACTCGATCCCTCTAATTACCGCCCCATAAGTATACTTTCTGTATCAAAAGTTTTGGAAAAAATCGTAAGCGATCATCTGCTGCAGTTTTGCCTGAACAATGAACTTATTCCGATGTCTCAGCATGGATTCGTTCAGAAACGTTTTAATACGACAAATTTACTTTTGTGCGTTTCTGAGTGGATTAAGGCACTAGATTCCGAATCTCCTGTTGACGTGGTATACCTTGACTTTTCGAGGGCGTTCGATCGAGTACCCCACAGACGTCTTCTCGCCAAGCTAGAACATCTGGGAGTTAGAGGAGGGCTGTTATCTTGGCTTATCCTTTCTTTCGAATCGCAGGTTTCGTGTGAGGGTGGGTGATGCGTATTCTTCGGTTGAGAGAATTGTTGCATCGGGAGAGCCCCAGGGATCCGTGTTGGGGCCCATTCTCTTTCTTCTTTTTATATCTGATTTGCCCCCTTTGATCAAATCTACCCTCTCCTCATTTGCGGATGATACTAAAATTTTCGGCCTTCCGCTTTCACAACATGATGATCTCCAGAATGACCTCCATGTACCCTTCAGATGGTGCCAAGACTGGCTATTGCCACTGAACGTCGAAAAGTGCTGTGTTCTTCGCATTGGTAAAAACAACCCGAGATTGCCCTACTGGATCGATGGTTGTGAGCTTAAGTCAGTAACTCATCAAATCGATCTGGGAGTTACCATTGATTCTGATCTGCGCTGGTCTAACCATGTGGCAGCAATTACGGGGAGGGCAAACATATATACGACCTATTATGGAATATGCTGGACAAGTATGGTGGCCGTCAACTATGTTCGATCAAAATCTCCTGAAATCTACCCAACGTTGGACCACGCGCCTACCATATTCATACCAACGCCCATCTTATGAAGATCGCCTTCGCATCTTTGGCTTGCCCACCTTTGCCGAGCGTCGTGCGAGGGGAGATATCATTTTTACTTACCGTGCTCTGAGTGGCCATTTTGGGGAGGATGTCCGTAACATTTATAGTCTGAATACGAACAGTTTGAGAGGTCATCGTTTCAAGCTAAACAAAGAAGCATTCAAATCTTCGCCACGTCAGAAGTTTCTTCCTAATAGGGTTTTCCACTCATGGAACAATCTACCGTCAGTAGTTGTAGAAGATACATCAGTCAACGCCTTTAAAAACAGTTTGGATGTGTGGAGCTCGATTGGAGGATAATATCTTATATTTATATCCATGTATGCTGTCTCATGAGATTGTTTCTTTTAAAATTTTTATTTAAATATGTATGGGTTTATAGGTTTCCTCAACCTTTGTTATTAATTAAATAAATAAATAAATAAATAAATAAATAAATATTCATAGCACAAAAGCGTGTCATCCGTGCAATATTCAACCTACACAAACTGAATTCTTGTAAGCCGGTATTTATTGAAAGGGAAATATTAACATTACCTTGTATATATATTTTTGAATGTTTGCTCTATGCTAAGGAGAATGAGTGTAGATGGTCAAAATTATCAGATCATCACAAGTATGGAACAAGAAACTCTGAGACATTTTCTTTTCCGAAACATAGAACTCACAGATTCGAATGTAATCCTTCATGCAAAAGTATGAAATTATATAATCATCTACCATCTACTATGAAACAAATGAATCTCAAAACATTTAAGAACGAACTCAAGAAATTTCTTTTAAAAAAAGGCTTTTACTCTGTAGAAGAATATTTCTGGGACACCTTAGTTGCTTAATTCCTAGTTGCTTAGTTTTAAGTTTGACATGTCCTATACACTGTGTGGTGTCTCAATGGAATGAATAAATTATTATTATTATTATTATTCATTGCAATTTTTGATATAATCTGTGAGTTGAAATGAACCCGCTTGAGTCTTCAAGTATTTTTTTTCAGGGTGTTATGGCTTCAAACTCAAGAAGATGCAAGTAAATCAAAATCACCATATGTTTCAAATGCATATTTTCGGACAGTATTGAAGAAATTATAGTGAAATACACGAATACAAATAAATGGATGAAGGGAAACAAAAATTTACTAGAGAAAGGAATACTAAACCGCCTGATATCGTACAATATAAAAGTTTCATTGTTCTAGCTTAGCTGGAAGGGGTTGTCAGGAGTAATAGACACTCGTTTTTGTTTCATATATAAGCACAATTACATTTTGTTTTTATACAAATATCCGTGTATTGAAATCCGCAAAATTTATGTTTCTTCAGTTTCTACCGTCAATTTTTATTTATGTTTCGGAATTTTCTTTATATATTATGTGTATTTGAGGAATGAAACTATTTTTCAAGGACCTCCCCATTTTCTAGCAATTTTTTTTCATCAAAAGATGAATTTCCCGACTTAATCTCACAGATGAGTGGCGCCCGATGCCTTTGCGATTAGGGTTGCGCCTGACCAAAGTATTGCTTCCTATCAGAATACAAGCACGTGGAGATGCTTGCCTCTGATCATAGATCAGTTTGCAGTCTTTACATGCCAAACCCATGATTTTGCCTTCTTTGTTGATCCAGGGTTCCTGGATCACAGCATTGCTAACTTGCAGTCTTGCAAATAACCTTGCAATCACGGCTGTAGCACCCTTCGCGTGATGCAGGTTCACTTGCACTACCTTGGAAAAATGAAGGTTTTATTATTTATCCTTCCTCAACTTCCGTATGGGGGTTTTCCCTTACGGATATTGAGCAGGCCTCTGTCACAGTCCCGGACAACAGACAGCTCCACCCAGCCCTCCGGACGGCAGAGGAAGTCTCTGCTCGCTCAGGAGCCCCGACAGAGCCCCCAGGCTGACCCGAACACGACTCTGCTGCCTCTTCCCCCTGCATCTCGGGTCCACGGGACGTAGAGGGTTACCCCCGAGCCCTCCACAGGGTCACATTTGCTCTTGAGCCCCGAGACCGGGATGCACCCGAAACGGAAGTTCAGGTAGCACCCCTGCTCTGCCTTCAGGACTTCTTCTGATTTGGGGTCGATTCTAATTGTGAGGATAGTTCTTTTGCCCTCCTTTCTGTGGAGCTCAGAACTTTCCATGCCCGTATATTGAGGTGGTCGTTCTGGACTCCTACGAGTCGGATGATCTTCTCCGACTCCATTTCGTGGCTTCTTGGAAAGAAGACCGTAATGTTTTTGGGCTTGGGGATGTCGTCTCCCTTTAGCACCACCAACTGGGGTCCCTTCCAAGGCCCTGATGGATGAGTAGCAGGTACTTCCGCATCCCTGCACCACTGAGTCCTTTCCTCAGAGGGTCATCTCTGCCACCAGGTTGTCCCAACTTGGGCAACTCGATCGGCTGTTTTCTAGGTCGTTTGACCTCCCCCTTACAGGGTGCACGGGTGAAGAGGTGGAGGGAGTCTCATTCCAGTTTACAAGATGAACGGATGAAGAAGTGGAGGGAGTCTCCACCCCCTTTCTGGTGGTGTTTGTTCTTGTTGGTTTTTTATTTCGTTCCATGGTTGGTCCCCCGAGAAGTAAGGGTCATAAAAGGTCCATCCCTGCAGAGACCCGCTTGCAGAGATAAGGGGTGTATACTAAGGAGTGCCCCACGGTGCTTCAAGGTCGAAACCAGTAGAGACTAGTCTTCTATCTAGCCATGCATTCCTCGGCCTGGTTTCCCGCATTGGATTTAGAATTTTTATTGAGGTTGTTTCCTCTCGGTCCAGGTGGTTAAGCCAAAACCCCACCCACTTCATTGGCCTGCGAGACATGACCACAGACAGCCAGGAAGCGTTGGTGTAACAGGATGGTCTCGAGGTTAGCTCGAGATACCACCTGGCATCGTTGTCCTGGGGCAATCCCTTAGCCACGACACTACAGCCGGGAGAGGAGAAGGCGGTCCGCGACAAAGTATTAAAAGGCTACCAGTTGAGTTTTTAGGCACAACGAGCCGATTCTATTTCCCCGCAGGCCCCCTTCTCATATACAATCATCGATGGAGGCCACCTCCTATCCGCCACCTGGAGAAGCGCCGCGTAAACTTAAAAACTATTTCATAAAACAAGCTGAATAGATAACAACTGCCAAAAATCAAAGCAAAGTATCCTAATAGAGGTCACTAATAATCCAAAGCCATCTCAAACCGTACAATCATCCATAAGGATCCTCTCTATTTGCAGAATCTGGAATGCATCATGAATACTGAAAAAAAAATTATAACATGCTGATCAACGATTCTATGCACTTAACTTATCTATACTTACATATAAAGCTGAAAAAACTTGGCCGTGCACGAAAGCAACTATATCCACTACTGATTCGATCTTGGTTGCTCTACAAAATTAATATTTTCAGTTTTACGTCGAAAATTACGAATACAGTATGCTTTGACTTTCAGAAAGAAAGTTTAGCTTTAATATTCGAATAATATATAAACTCTTAAATACTTACTTACCAATTACCACTTTTCAAAGCACAACTGGACTTGTCTCATTGATAAACTTGTCTATTCGTAACCTAACCGACTTGGACAGATGGTTAGATATAGAGTGCTCTTTGTCTTTCGGCTCGTATTATATATACGTGTACCTATTTACATATCGTTTAACTAGAAAATTGTTGATGTACATTATACCAGAAAACGTCCTCTGATGATTATATTTATGTCTTATCGGTAGATGTTTGGTACGTATCTGATTATGCAAAGCGATGTTTGATTTAAACATTTGTGGTATGCTCGTATGTTTATATAACATAAACTTGAAAATGTTTCACCTATATTTCATATAAAATATTTTTGTGACCTATGATATTAACTGGGAAGGGATGTTCCATTAAACATTTGCGTTATTTTTATGAAATATTACTTCGAAATGAAATATAGATGAACTATATTTCATATGAGATGTTGACTGGGAAGTTATGTTTCATTCAAACATATAGGATATGTTTATGACACTTTACATTGAAACGTTTTACCTATATCTCAAGTGAAATGTTTCTGAGATATATATCATGTTAACTGGGAGAGATGTTTCATTTGAACATTTGGGGTATGTTTATGACACATTTCATTGAAATGTTTCACCTTTATCTCATATGAAATGTTTCTGAGATATTTCATGTTAACTAGGGGAGAAATGTTTCATTTGAACATTTGTGGTATGTTTATGAAACATTACATTGAAATGTTCCACCGATATGTCATTTGGAATGTTTCTGGGATATTTCATTTTAAGTTCGGGAGAGATGTTTCATTTAAACATTCATGGTATGTTTGTGAAACATTACTTTGAAATGTTTCATAATGCTTCCCCATTTCTCATTTGAAATGTTTCTTTGTATGTATCATGTTTACTGGGTTTCCTCCGAAAACTCTCCTGCAAGGTTCTGTCCGCCTCATTTTCCAGATCATTCGAATGGCTCTCTTCTGTATTTTCAGTATTTTGCTTAGTTTGTACAAGCTACCGTAGAACATGATGCCATACCTAAATTTCGACTCAAATACTGCCTGGTATATTGTTCTGAGCGAAGTGGAGTTCAGATATTTATAAACCTTCGGTCAGGCGCAACCCTAATCCTAACGGTTTCTGGCGCAACTCAACTGTGAGATTAAGTCGGGAAATTCATGTTTTAATTTGAAAAATGTGCTGGAGAATGGGGAGGTCGTTGAAAAATAGTTTTAACATTCAAATACACATAATATATAAAAAAAATTCCAAAATATAAATAAAAATTGACGGTAGAAATTAAAGAAAGATAAATTCTGCGGATTTCAATATAACAAGGATATTTGTATGAAATAAAAATGTAATTGTGACAATATATGAAACAGAAACAAGTATCTATTACTCCTAACAACTGATGCCAGGTAAACTAGAACAATGGAACTTTTATATTGTACGATATCAGTCGGTTTAGCATTCCTCCCTCTAGTGAAGTATTAATTGTTTCCCTTTATCTTTATATTTATATTCGTATATTTTACTATAATTTCCAGAATACTTTCCGAAAATATGCATTTGGAAAATACGGTGATTTTAATTTACTAGCATTTTCTTGAGTTTGAAGCCATTATACCCTGAAAAAAAAATACTTGAAGACTCAAGCGGGCTCATTTCAACTCACAGATTAAATCAAGAATTGCAATAAATATGAAATATATCTTTACTAGTTCTTTTGTTCGGGTGTTGGGAGCACGAGTACACAGTTTTTTTTCCTCCAGAAATACTGAAAAAATTTAATTCGATGGTACTTACGTTATCAAGCGCAATAGATCCAGAAGATTATTGCAGTCTTTTCGACTAACATCAAGGCTCTGAGGAGGTTGATATTGCACATACATGATCGCGATATAAAATCAAGAAGCTACAGAAAGTCCCATCACTGAGCGACAAACACTGTCGTGAGAAACTAGAAAAAACCATGCACTTAATCTGACAGATTAGGTGCGCCTGTCCGAGGGTTGAGGATTCCCAGGGTGTAGTAGACGGAGCTCAGCTGAGCACAAAGGTTGGTAATGTGTTCGCTCCAATCGAGAGTATCCTCTATAGTAAGGCCTAGGAAGTGACAAGATTTCGACAGTTCCAAAGTGGAGTTGGACAGTTGGATGTCCAACTGGACATTGAAATGACAGGAAACCGTTATATATATATTTAGATATGATATTTGTTCTGCTAAAAAAAATTAAAATGATGAATTTCAACAAAGTGAGGAGCAATTAACTTTTTTTCTCATCTACCGAACATTCAATTGAGTAGATTTTATGGAATTTGATTTTTTCATGAAGAGTATCTTGATGTTGCTTGACACTGAGAAACACTACTTGTTTTTTTCTTGAGTTTTGTAGTTTTTCTTTATTTCGTGGAATCTGGGAGCGAAGGCACGGCTCATTTTCACCAGAGAAAATATTTTTTTCTGAAAAATCTTTCCTTTTGATTCTGTGAAAGGAGTAAATATTGGGAATTAAAGTGATGAGAAATTAACGTTGATTTTCCAATTACCCATTATTCGATGATGAGATTCAAAATATTGAAAGTGCTCATCTCTCACATAGGTCCATTAGACGGAATAATAGGAACAAAATTTTCGGGAAATATATTTCCTTTGATAAAAAATGAGCCTTACTTTTGCTTACAGATTTCATGA
This sequence comes from Hippodamia convergens, assembly GCA_038502775.1. Classification (NCBI taxonomy): domain Eukaryota; kingdom Metazoa; phylum Arthropoda; class Insecta; order Coleoptera; family Coccinellidae; genus Hippodamia; species Hippodamia convergens. Next base: position 76,564,543 of record CM076609.1, read on the forward strand.
AATAAAGAAAAGCAACATGACTCCCTAGTTGACACAGAAAATGTGTGTCAAAGCGTGTGTCATAAATCAAGATACTTCTTAATAAAAAACAGATTCCTGATTTAGTAGAGAAACGGTTTTGACCTAAATCACTTATATTGAAGAAACAATTTTGAACAAAATCTCCTAATTTGAGTTTGCGATTTCGAACTCTTTGCAGCGTTTATTGCAATTAGTGTTTGGAATTGAGGATATATTTAGTGTTTTGAACGATTTTTGTTGTGACTTTTCTCTCACACTGTGTTGCCCTTCGTGCATTTTCTGTTCCTGAAATTTTTTTAAAATTTTCTATAAGGCAACATATAACTCAAACTTCACTTTTTTGGTTCATCATTTAAATTTATATACACATATTATTTATTTATAACACAATGTACGAAGAGCGTACCTAATGATGATTCTGCTTATCTGAAAGTAACAGATTAAATTTATGATACTAGATGGTGAAAGTATTGGGTTAAATACCATTTATTGCCGGCTATACATATATTGTCAAGTACAGATTGCAAACCTGTTTTTTCTAATTCAGATTTCTTCGTATTTCATAACTCTCTCGGAATTATGTATTTAAAGTGCTATGAAATTTTACCAACTGCTTTGAACTTTTTCCAACTGCTTTGGAATTTTTTCCCAACGCTTTGAAATTTTTCCAACTGCTTTGAAATTTTTTCCATTTTCTTTGAAATTTTTCCAACCGCTTTGAAATGTTTTCAACTGCTTTGAAATTTTTCCAACTCCCTTGAAAATCTTCCGACTGCCTTGAAAATTTGCCAACTTCGTTCAACCTTGGGGGGGGGGGGAAGTTTTAACAAACATGTTTGATGTAGTACTATTTCCTCATATGTTCATATTGATCACAATTTTGGCACAGTGTTCTGACCGAACATTGATTGTTGCAAACAATTTTTTTCACATTCAGCACATGAATCGAAATGTTTATTATCGTTTCATTGACATAAAAACACCTAGCTTCGTTTTGGAGTCTAATAGAATCGTCGGTTGGTTCCACCGACTTTATGACGTTTATGGTATGTCAGGGTCAAATTTGATCCCCAAGCCCACTATCACGGTTTAATGCCAGACGCTAACATAAAAATTACTAGAGTATATTAGTCATATCAATACACTAGGAGAACAGCTGGAAGGTGGAGAAATTAGAATCTCTCCGTATCTGGCTATGGTACAATTTGATTTGCGTAGGGTCAATTTTGACCCTGCCATACAAGTTAAGGGTTAAGTTTATGTTCTTTGTCTATGCTTCTATGACTGAGTCAAAAAGTCGATGAACATGTAGTTGTGTAATGGACGATTGTTGTAAGAGGTTATATGGTTAAATAAAAATCAAATCACTGGTTATACGTATCATTTTATTAAATCCAACTGGTTATAGGCCCAGAAGGTACTTCCTGAACAACGAGAAATATACAGAAATAATTATTTTTATAAAAATTCTGGAAATTTCGAAGATATCATACATAACCTAAAAATGGCGGAAGTATTGGATAAATTTGTCGTCGAAAAATATGGAATAATGCAATTATATGGGACAGGTTACGATCATTGGTGATTTCGCATGGAAATTTCATAAGATCAACATAATGTAAAAGTATTTATGAAAGAGGAAAGTATTGAACCGGATGAAGCATTCCTGAAGCTGGACAAACAGTGCAAATCACTGATAATACAGTGAATTTCGAACTCTCAATTACAATATGTAAAAGAAAAATCGAGTGCTTATCAGATGTGGAATGCATTAGAAACAGTATTCAGAAGAAAAGGAATTGCATCGCAGCTCTACTTCGTGAGAAATTATTAACCATGAAGTTCAGTGAAGATTCATCAGAAAAATACTTTGTAAAGTTTGATAAGGTAATAAGAGAACTAGAGTCTGTTTGGGCAAAACTAGAAGAAACTGATGTGGTTTTCCACCTGTTTGTTATTAACATTACCAAAAACTTTCAATGATATAGTCACAGCATTGGAAACTGTAGAACCTGATAATTTTAACGTTGTAATTTCTTAAAGGCTTTAAGGCTAAACAACCTTGACATATTCAGTTCAATCAAGGATTTGAGGGAACCCATTAGGATATTTGTCGCTAAGTCATATGAGTATTTATTGGCTACAGAGGTAGGTAGCACAATATATGTTATTTTGAAGAACTATCAGCACAATGTCTTGTTAAGGAAGGGTCCTAGTCAACCAAGGTGTTACATGCGCTTTCGTGCTACATAACATAACTGACATATGTAAAATAAATGTACCATGTATATATCATTCTCATTTCACAATAGACATATGAAACTTAATACAATATACTTGTATCATATACATAACTTTGTTATGTAATTTGTGCAATGTATATGGTACATAGTGTAACGTTTTTCTCCTTCCAGGGTAAAAAAATTGCCACTGTGTTAACTGTCTAATTTATTTCAACCAACATAACACTAGCTCATATTTACAAACTATTCTGATTTATTTACACAATTTATTTTCACTACTTGGATAGTGCTACGCTCTCGCGTCTCGGTCTTCACTACTACTGGGGTTCTCCGTCGGTGAGCGGCAGTTTCATATCCTGTAGTCTGATGTTCTAGAAATCTCGAGTGTTTCGAGAACAACAAAATACAGAAAGCTGTGAAATGCTTCTCGAAAGAAGACAGGGGCGGCTCCAGATCTCAGCGGCCGTTACATTTCCCCCTCCTCAAAATGTTCGGTCTCCCGAACACCCTGATTATTGTGGATGAACCGACAACCGTCTCTTCTTCTTCAACCCCGTTGCTGTTTAAAATAGCATTCCACAGTTCGCACCTCCCCTGGATTACTACTCGGGTTGAAACTACAGACCAGCATCCCAGTTCCTGTGCCTCGGAAAATAACCTCCAGCATGTTCTCCAGTTGAGCTGCTCTAGACCACATCCCAGCTTTGGCACAGCTAGATTCTTCACTCTCAGCTTGGTGAGCTCGTCCCTCAGGTATAACAGGATATCCCACATATTTTTGTAAGTTTTCCGTGGGAGAAATGCTTTGTTACCAGGTAGAAGAGGTAACGCTGGCCGTCGGCTAAGGTCCAGGCTTTTCCAGAAAGAGGATGTTGTTTGAAGAGCTCAGGAACGCGGCCAAACTTTTTCCTGAAGACCAGTGCTATAACTCTGGACATGCGCAGGTTTTCATCGACACAATGGGCTAGTGACTAATCTTCAGGCACAGAGAAAATATCTTGCTGCTGCTTGATGGTAACTCCGAATCTTGCTTTACCAGTGCCACCATAGTTTGCCATGAATTGGTCTAAACTTAACTCGTCATGGTCCAGCTTCTGATCAGTTGTTCTTCTCAGATGAGTGTCTTCCCGTTTTTCGTAGTCCGCCTCGTATTTAGCGAGACGATTCATATGAACCACTCGTTTCTTCCATTTGGGTGCCATTGAATTTGGTACCTTACATCGTTCATTTTTTTTATCACCTTGTATGGTCCTTCCCAATCCTTCTGCAATTTAGGTGACAATCCTCTTCTTCTCTGTGGGTTGTATGGCCATACCAAGTCTCCTACATGAAACCCACCCTCTGCAGCTTTGCTGTCATACCGTGTCTTCATTCGGTCACAAGCTATTTGGATGTTCTGTCGTACCTTTTCGTGGATGTAGTGTTCACGTTGCTCACATAGTCCTTTTCAGCTATCTCCGTTCCAGACTTACAACCAAACTCACAAGGTAACCATATTTTTCGGCCGAACATAACACAGGCTGATGTTTCTCCGGTTCATTCTTGCACTGACGATCTGTAAGCCATGGTAAACAGATGAAGGTACCTATCCCAGTCTCTTTGATGATCTGAGACCATTTTAGTCAGGTATTTACCCACAGTGCGGTTCATCCTGTCGACCATGCAATCTGACTGTGGATGGAGTGCTGTTGTCCTTGTCTTCTTGATTCCGAGCAATTCACATATATTCTAGAACAAGATTGACTCGAAGTTCCATCCTTGATCGGAATGTAGCTCGAGTGGCACACCAAACCGGCTGAACATCTCCTTAATCAAAACTTCTGCTACTGTACACACTTCTTGGTTTGAAATGGCATATGTTTCGACCCACTTGGTGAAATAATCTGTTTCTGGGAATGGTCCTGCAATGTCAATTGCCACTCGTTCCAAGGGACTGCCCACGTTGTACCGCTTCACTGGCGCTCTACGATTTCCGCTCGTGCCATTCGATTAAGCACATACTCAGCATTTCCGGCACCAATCCTTAACGTCTTCTTTGCAGTAAAAACGTTTGCTGACCTTTTCCAACGTTTTCTTGATGCCGAAAAGTCCACCTGAAGTTCCATCGTGTAGTTTCTCCAATACTTCGGGCACACGAAGCAGTTCATCCTCCAACATGATGTAATCTCAATGGGCGCAGTAGGACTTGACTCTAGAATTCAGGCGACTCATCTCCTCCCATCTTGGCCTCTGCTCCTTCTTCTTCCAATCCAGCAACATCCTCATCTCAGGATACTCTTCTGGGTCTTTCTGCAGGACTCCTGGCTGCCAGTTCGTATTCAGAATGGTCGTTCTTAAGCATAATTAATTTCCTTCTACTTTACTGCAGTGTTTGCAATCCGAAGGACATGGGCTTTAAGATAGTGCATAGGCGTTAACATGTGTCTTCCCGAAGCGATGTTCAATAGTGAAATTATACTTCTGCAGTCTCTCTATCCATCTGGCAATTTGGCCTTCTGGATTCTTGAATTGTAGAAGTAACTTCAGAGCTGCATGATCTGTAATTAGACGAAATTCGCGGCCATACATTACTAGAAATGTTCCATCGATTTGACTGCAGCCAGAAGCTCTCTTCTTGTGACGCAATAGTTAGGTTCGGGCTTTGACAAGACTTTGCTGAAGTATCCTATAACTTTTTCTTGACCATCCTGGATTTAGGATACTATGCCTCCTATGGCCGTGTTGCTTGCGTCGGTGTCCAAAATGAACTTTCCACTGGTCTGGGGATAACTAAAGATAACTTAAAGCCTTCGCGATATCAGCAAATCCAAGGACGAATTTCCTATAGTAGGTGCACAATCCGAGGAAGCTACTAACTTGGTGCCTGTCTCCCGGTGTTGGCCACTCTCGTACGGCCTTGATCTTGTGTGGGTCGGCGCTGACTCCAGCTTCAGATACAACATGTGTCAAATATTTTACTTCCCTCCTGAACATGTGACACTTCTTTGGACTGAGTTTTAAATTCACATTGCGTAGCCTCTCAGGGACATCCCTTAAATTTCTCAGGTGTGCACTGAATTTTCGACCAAAAACAATAACGTCATCCAGGTAAACTAGGCCCGTTTTCCAAGATAATCCCCGAAGAATGGTTCCATCAACCGTTCGAAAGTCGCAAGTGTGTTACAAAGACCAAATGGCAATACTGTGGATTGCCATAATCTAGACCCAATGGTAAAAGCAGTCTTTTTTTGTCCTTGGGATCTAGTTCCATCTGCCAATACCCGCTTTTTAGGTCTAGTGTGGAGAACCATCTTGAGCCTGAAAGCGTGTCCAAAGTATCGTCGATTGTTGGAATGAGATAACAATCCTTCTTGGTGACTTTGTTCAGCCAACGGTAGTCTATACAAAATCTGGTGCTGCCATATTTTTTCGTTACCAGAACCACAAGTACGACCAAGGTACCAAGGACTATCTGATGGTTCTATTATTCCCTGTTTATATATGTCCTTGATAATATATTCTGCCTTTTCTTTTTTGCTATTGGAAACCTTCGAGGGTGTTGGCAAATAGGTCCTGAATTCGTCGTATTGATTGAATGTCTCACAACGTTGGTCCTTTCCATTTTAGTGTCGTCCATAGCAAAAAACATCACTTTATTCACTAATCAATTTCCTTACCTCACCTATGTGTTCTAGTTCAAGATCTGTGCAGAATGAAGTCAATGTGTCTAGTAGTTTCTGCGAACACTTTGAATTTTTGAGCACGCTGCTTTCTCCATTCTGAATTCTCCCGGTCACACAAACTACGGAACAGTATCCCTCCAGAATTGTACCTTTTTTTAACGTCACTGGGTACATGTTGGGGTTCAATATTCTCACAGGGACTTCCTTTCCACCTCTCACGAAGGTTTTTCCTACTAGCAGTCCTTTTCCAATGTTGTTCTCACTAGCTGGTTCGATGAGTCTTATATAGCCGTCTCGGAGGTCTCTGTCTAGGTATCCCTTCACAATGGTTTCTGCATGACCATGTAGGTCAACTGCTTCGTTTAGCAAGACTCTAATCATGACATCTTCAGATTCCAGGAATGGAACTTCCAGACTTCCAATTCTTCTTAAGACGTCGTTTCTCATATCCATCTGGAATCCATATCTCTTCATGATGTCCATTCCCAAGATAACTTTCCCCATGAAATCTGCTACCAGTACCCCATGTCAAACGACATGTTGCCAATGTTCATGGCGATCTTCTTACTTCCATGGGTTGATATCTCCTCTCCAGTAGCAGTCCGTAAAAGCACCATCGTTGGTAGGTTTTTTCCATTTCTTTCCACTTTATTCGGTCTCACTATAGTTCGGGTTGCACCTGTGTCGACTAAAATTTTAACCGATCGGCCATCGATTTTACCGTCGACATAAATACCTGACAAGATGGCCTGGATTTTGACTTCTGGGGCATTCTCACGGCGGGTCCTTTTATGTCCCTTTTCACCAACCCGTTTTAGTTTCCCTGCTCTTGCTGTTTCGGTTTGGCCGGCTTCTTACAGTTACGCCGAATATGTCCTCTTTTACCACAATTCCACCATCTAGGTCCTGTTTTTTGTATTTCTCGGAATACTCGGCGTACTATCATCTCTTCTATATGCTCATCGTTGCCTGAGAAGTCATCTTCAGTGCGTCTCACTTCAACATGTCCCCTGTGTGAAGCTTGTTTGGCAGATTTAAATTCAACTGCGTGGGCCAAGGTATCATCCAAAGTTCTGGGTCGAACCAACCGCAGTGTCTGCTGGGTCTCCATATTTCTTAACCCGTCGACAAAGGTTTGTATGGCAAGTTGCTACAGGAAATTATCTGGTGCTGTAGGATATGCCAGTCTTACTAACTTTGCTACGTCTGCCTCAAATTCCTGCTAGGTTTCTGTCCTCTGTGCGTGATACACTTGTTGGAGGTGTGCATCACCATATCTCATCTTCAATTTGCTCATCAAAGCCTCATAATTTGTCTGTCGGACAAATCATGGAGGATACTCAGGTCATTTCCCCTCAGTGCAACAATCAAGGCCGTCGTGTTCTCTTCTTCGTCCCAACCGTTAGCATTGGCTGCTGCTTCGAATTGTTTCATTCAATCATAAAAAATTTCGTCATTAAAATTACAGCAATTAAATATTCTCTCGTTTTCAAACACACACTCCCAAGGAATTAAATTAAAGTTTGCATATTGATTTATGATGTATGTCAACTGTGGTGATTGATGACCCATAAATTGATCGCGTTCCGAAACAGCTATCGCAACCTGCAAATTCGAATAGGGCACTTGGTTACACAGTTAACCTGTAGGAAGCCCAACAACAGTATTGCTCCGTTCATCTTTATATTTGTTTATTAGGATGTTGTATATTCTACTCAAGTTCTGTGTGTCAGTTCTCTTATTGACACTATTGTTGGCTTTCATATGTATCATATCACTAATAGCTCTTTTTCTGTAATTCATTTCAGAATCTTCGATCGTGACATCTTTGAAATTGAATCTGTGACCGGTATTAATGTGATGTTCAGCCAGAGCTGTTTTGTTATCGTCCCCCTTGAGGAATTTGTGTAACAACTGTAAATATGTTGTTTAATTCTGTTAGAAGTAAGATGTTTAGTTTGACCTATGTACGAGCTATCGCAACCTGAACACGGTATCTTGTATACAACATTAGATCGTTTCTCTATCGGAATTGGATCTTTAATTTTATTGTAGTAGTTGAAGATAGTGTTTTCATTATAGCAGGCTACGGTGCAATTATATTTGTTTGCTATGCAATTAAATCTTTCTGTGAGGCCCCTTAAGTATGGAAAACTACAATAAACTTAAATCGACTTTTCATCTTTGACAATTGCAAGATTGTTGGTATTGGTGAATCAACTTTCTGATTAACTTGATAGGGTAGTTGTTAAGTTTCAGGATAGGAGTGATCTTATTGTAAATTTCTTGGTGCAAGGTAGGATCACTAAGTGTAAAACCCCTATAAATTAAGTTTTTAGCTGTTCCTATTCTTTGGTTGAGAGAATGTTGAGGGTTATAGTTGATGATCCTGTTTGAGCTCGTAGGTTTAGTATGCAATTTTGTTAATAATGAATATTGCTTTGTGATGATTATGATTAAGTCAAGAAATGGGATACTGACTTGCATAGTGAACTGCAGTCTTCGATCATAGTTGTAAATGTCTGTAATATTAACTCATTTTTGTCTTCCGGAACCGCTACAATAGCGTCGTCAACGAACAGTTTGAAAAAAAGGAATTGTGAAAGGAAATTTCTTCATTATCCTTTGAATCACAGCAAAACTGGTTAATAAAAAGAAAGAGAAAACTGATACTCTGAAGAAACCAATTCGTGAGTCAATAGGGTCTTTGATGTAACACCAGTGTGAAGTTAGCGGCCACTTTTCTCGGAGATAGCGGCCGTTTCACCAGTGGCGTCGGGTGAAATAAAATGTATCACAGCTTTTGACTGGAACCAAGTAGCGATCTGAAATTTATAAAATATCTTTTTCGAGTAATTTCCAATATTATACCAAATTGAATTTTTTTTTTACTCGGAACAATACAAAAAAGCCCTCAAAAAAAACAAGAAGAACGTGGCCTCTACAGATGAAACACACAGAATAAGTTTTTTATGATCTGGAGAACCAGAGTTATCAATCTCATTTCCTTCGGAAGGGGCTGAGGGGTGGATATCGACACTGCCGCTTCCAACAATCCTATTGTCATTGGGAAAACACAAAGGAAATTGCCTCTAGAAATGAAACTTTCAGGAAATGTTTATTATGATCCAAAAAACAAGTGTTATCAATCTCATTCTCTTTCGGAAGGGGCTGAGGGGTGGATATCGACACCGCCTCCAACAATCCTACTATCATTGAGAAAACACCGAAGAAAATGGCCTCTACAAATGAAACTTTCAGAAAATGTTTATTATGATCCAAATAACAAGTGTTATCAATCTTATCTCCTTCGGAAGGGGCTGAGGGGTGGATATTGACACCGCCGCCTCCAACAATCCTATTGTCATTGGGAAAACACCGAAGAAAATTGCTTCTACAAATGAAACTTTCAGAAAACGTTTATTATGATCCAAAGAACAAGTGTTATCAATCTCATCTCCTTCGGAAGGGGCTGAGGGGTGGATATCGACACCGCCTCCAACAATCCTACTATCATTGAGAAAACACCGAAGAAAATGGCCTCTGCAAATGAAACTTTCAGAAAATGTTTATTATGATCCAAAGAACAAGTGTTTGTTATCAATCTTATCTCCTCCGGAAGGGGCTGAGGGGTGGATATTGACACCGCCGCCTCCTACAATCCTATTGTCATTAGGAAAATACCGAAGAAAATGGCCTCTACAAATGAAACTTTCATTATGATCTAAGGAATGAGTGTTATCAATCTCATCTCCTTCGGAAGGGGCAGAGGGGGTGGATATCGACACCGCCGCCTCCAACAATCCTATTGTCATTAGGAAAATACCGAAGAAAATGGCATCTACAAGTGAAACTTTCAGGAAACGTTCATTATGATCCAAAGAACAAGTGTTATCAATCTCATCTCCTTCGGTAGGGGATGAGGGGTGGATATCGGCACCGCCTCCAAGAACCGTATTGTCATCAAGAAAACACCGAAGAAAATGGCCTCTTTAAATGAAACCTTAAGGAATCGTTTATCATCTAATGAACGAGTGTTAACACTTCAATTAACCTTGTATGCAAAATTTTTTTTTTTTTATTTTATTGTCCTTCCGTTTCCAAGAACCGTAAACATTTTTTATGACGGCGATTTGCCTAATTGGGTTCTCCCAAACAGAAATTATAGAAACAAGGTTTGCAGATTTCGAGAAAGATAATTGAGTATCCTGCAAGCGGATTGTTCATTAGCTTTGAATAGGAAGATACATTTTCGAATATATATTTACGAATATTTGTAAATATAAATAATAAGTAATATCATAGCCATAATTCCTGGAGGAAAAAGGTTTTTCTTCAAACGTGGCTAATTTGGGTTATCCGGTTAAATGAAAGCTATAAAAGCACATTTAAATAACATTTAACAAATACGACTAAAGTTTATTGCGGTAGGTAGCTACGTGAAATTTTTATGGTGTTTCTTCCACCTGGAGAGATAAGAAGTACTGCTCAATATTATCGAAGTTTTGTCAAAACATATTTTTAAAGTTTTATTATTTGGGTTTTCCACCCTTTCTTTTTCATGGTTATTCTTGAATAGTCTCATTTTTGTAAAAGAGTTCCCTAGTGGTTTTTATGTCTTACGACAATTTCGGCACTAGT
>CM076609.1:76575209-76703418 GCA_038502775.1 Hippodamia convergens
GCTTTTTTTTAAAGAAAACATGCTCAAAAAATTGTGCTAACCATAAGCAAAATTGTGCCGTTGAAATAAAATTATGCACAGAAATAAAAAAAAATTGTCCGCACCTTTCGTTTTTTTCGACGAGAATTGTTTTATATGATTGTGCCGCAATTGTGCCAACTTGTTTCGTTCAGATTTTCAGTAAGAAAAAAACAGTTTTTGCTCGAATTGAGAAATTAAAAAAACATCAGTAGAATTCTGCAAAATTAGTGAATCTCGCAACAGTGTGTGTCCAGCACTTTGGATTTTCGAAAAGAATGTTAATGAAACCTAAATGTACTTACTCACGGTTCTCAAGTTATTTTCACAAAATGTGTTGTGCGAACCAGCCTAGAATTTCCACGAAATTGGTTTTTGACAGATGAAATAGATTGTGGTTTACGTAAACTGTGTTGTGTACTGAGTTGTTGCATTCGAATTTTTCCCAAAGTATCAATTAGTTCCAAGAAAATTGAAATTGAAAAGAATCGTATTTCAGTTATTCTGTTTTTTTATTCTCCCGAATTTGTAAAAAAATTTGTGCTACATCCGTAGTGACTGGTGCCGGTGAAATTTTCAGAAAAGCTTCAAATATTCTTCATAAGGTGGAAATTGAATAAATCAGTATATTCCCAGACGGCACCCTATATTCCCGCAATATTCCTCCTATTCGCCACAAGGCCAAAAGGATATTGCAATATGCATGGCATAAAAAAAATATATCGGCTCTCATCCCAGATATGTCTCGTATTATGCTATGAGAATATCCATACGATATGCGTTCAGAATATTATCTTATTATTATTATTATTAATTGGAAAATATATGAAACTTCATGGAATTTACAAACTTGACAAAATTTTTTTTCGAACGATAACTTTACCTACATAGTGTAGGTGAAGTACTACTCACAAACTACCTCGATTTTGCTTTTGTTCCGAAACTTTCTGATGAGTGTGCTATTCTCCAGTAACTGTGTTTTACAACTACAAATTTTCTTTCTATAGGATATATTTTCGAAAAATCGCAGTTATAATGAAGTTATAGTCGGATTCAAATTAAAAAAATAAAATCCCATGTGGGTTTCGAACACGCGTCTCATAGGGGGTCGGACTGCTTGAGGCGTACGTTTGTATTTGACTATCCACCTGTCCTGTGCCTTTGTTTGGAGTACTTGGATTGAGGTTAGCAGTTGAATAAAAAGGTTAGTGTAGAATGAACTCAAAATAAAGCATATATTATTCACATTCAATGCAAAAATCCATTCATGACCGAAAATTTATGAAGCCAGCCGTCCACAGCACATAAAAATGTTCTATTCAACTCTATTTGTAGGGCAGTCTAAGAAAACAATCAAATATGTCCGCTAGGGACAAACAGTAAACTAAGCGCTGTCAGGTGGAAGTCAAACTAAAAGCCTGGAAGACAAACAGAAAGCACAATGTGATTTTTTAACAGAAGTTTTTTCAATATTCGAAATTAATGTTGAGAGTTATTAATTTCATGGAGTTTCAAGAGGAACGTACGTTCCAAGATTGACACAAGTTATATATCAAAAACAACATTAAACAGTGTAGTGATAGCGGTGTAACCGGTTACTGATAATTACGTTGTTTTCTACTAAATTATTGTTACTGTTACGTTCGGACGTCTATGAAACAGTTACGATAACAAGGCTTTTGGATACCTCGATTTCTTCTCATCAAATAAATTTATATGCTAGGCAGGTATACAGGTGAGTCTTGACTTGTACATATATTGAAACCAAAGATTCTAGAGGTCAAAAGAAATACTTTTTCAATATATAATTTTTTTTCCGATGAGCCTAGATAAAAAGATACAGCTATTTTAAACTTTCATAATGGGCTATGCCAATCCTGGAAACATGACACTTAAGATTTTTCGAAAATAGATCAACCACCTAAATCTTCGAGAAAATGTAGAGGAAATTTAATTCTGTGAATCTTTTGAACAGAGTTGGATTCAGTCAAAGAAAACAATATTTCTAACTTCGCTAATATAAATTTCTTTAAATAATAAATTATTTGAAAAATCCGCATTTAAATGAGATTTCACGAAGAATACTTATATTTTTCAAAATGGCTGAATATTCATTAATTTATATTCATTAGTTTACTGAAACTAATTACGATTTATTGAATGGTAGGATTGCACATAATACTGGGCTTGAATGACCACTTCAAGAATGCTGGTTTCTTTCAAATCAAAAATAATAGAAAGATCACCAACCTGTCCAAGTCTGCTCAGGAACTTGTGGATCTTGATTCTGCATTAGATGATGTGAATATCATATTGGCTTTGGTAGGTACTCTTTAGGTGGAATGCTTGAAAAATATATGAGCCGGTCATAGGAAAAGTGATGTAAATCACAAATTGCCAATTTTTGAGTTATACCGATATTTGGGTACATAAGGTTGCATATTATTCTTCTAATAAGTGGTATAAGGTAAATCATCGTTTTGACCTAGTATCTAACACTTTTTTCATACCTATCAATGCGATTTTCAATCAATTACAACGTGAAACCTTTCCTAACATTTCACTTAATTGGAGTAATACCACATTTCCTCTGAGCCACTCATATGTGTATGCCGATAAATTGGTCCGTGCTATATCTTTGTTTATGAATGCTTACGGTTTTCCGGATCAAAGAGTTATTCTATGGTGGTAGAGGTAACCTTAAGGAAGTCGTCAAAAGGATATAGTAAATGACAAGGTATTGAAAGAATATAGTTGAGTTGGGGGAAATAGCAAAAAAACTTTTCATTCCTTATTAAATTTTGAAATTTTTTCAAAGGTAATAGTATAAATAATAATTTCAGTGATGATTAAACCCAAATTTATATTAATAATATTTTCAGAGGTTGTGAAGCAGAATGAAAGTACTAAATTTATTACTGAGAAATCAGTGGAGCAACTGATTACCTACCATATTTTTTCTAAGGCAACTGAGAGGTGTACGAGGAAAATATGAGTGAGTATCTACTCAACCACCCGCTTTTTGGAAATAACATCCGTTTGTTATTAAAGTTTAAAATCTGTTATGGAAAAAAATATCAAACTAACTCATGCTCAAGGTGCCTTTTACCTATTTGTAAAACGACAAATTTCACATTGTGTTTTTCTAACATAGCCTTCAGTATAGCACTTTTAGATAACTCTTTAAGTTTCAACAACAATTTTTTTTAGGAGAAAGCTGCCATTTCGCAAACCAAATAATCGAAGTTACCAGTTCAATATTTCTACAATTTAAAAAAATTCCTCACTTTTATGTTTTCACTATTTTTGGTTTAATTCACTGAAATGTTCATTTTTACTTATTCGGAGTTCATATATGTTTTGTTTTCGAAAATACATAGTGGATTTATATTTTATTTTCATTTACTTGTATGTTCGTTTTTATAATTTGATGTGATCTTTGTGTAAATGTATGATACTATAAGAAACAGTATATTAAAAAACTTGTTGGAACAAATATTCGTATCGTAATAAATTTTTTTCATAACAAAGTTGATACAATTTTGCTTCTTATTTTGATATATACCTACCCATAGTAAAAATAATCAATGCATTATTATTAGTATCACTACCAAAATTTTGATATTGCTAGCATATCGTCGGTCCAATGCCAAAGTCGCAAATGTGCTTTTTGTGTTTGAGAAAAACGCGTTTAAAAATACCGCGGTGATGTTAGCTCCCTCCCGGCCGCCAGCTCCAAGCGGCCAACCTTCTCCCAAGCCGCTGGCCCATTCCACCACGGTCAATACCGAATTGACTATCTCTCGACAGAAATAGGTTCGTTTAAGTACAACTCAGCGAAGGTTCACATGGAAGTGATAAATTCTATAGGGAAAAAAACGAATAATTCAATTCAAAATTAATCAGATATTCTATCATGTCATTTCAACATGAATCAAACTCGGTCTATGCTCGGCAGAATTCACTAACGTTTGGGAATTCCGGACAAAATGTCTGTTAGGTGGATTCGATTGAGCGCTATAATTTGTACTATCAGAAAAAATCTCGATCAATTATGTGAACCCTTGACCCCTAGCTTCAAGGATCAAACGCAATGTTTCACTCTCGCCTCTATCCCACACAATAATTTTTTTTTTTATTGTTTGGGATGTCCGGCCAAAAATTTTGATATATATATATATATTCTTATGAAAAAGGGAGCTAAAATAATACATTAAATGTTGAAACAAAAAGTACCTAAGCTGAGGTAAAAAAAAAAACGTGGTATCATAACATTCTTTATATATACTATAGAATCATACTATACTATCAACACTAGTATCATACGATACTATACAGCCAGGGGAAAAAACCTCAGCCGAAACAAACCTCCTCCCCGTAAACAAAATAACATAAAATATCAAATATCAGGAAAATCTTGAAAGACATCAGTGTGATCATCTTCATGTTATCCGTCGATGGGCTCGGATACACAGATTCTTCCCAAAACGACTCGTAATTCTTAATCTGAAATGAAAAAAGACAAAAGCAGAAAAGGAACCGATTATTCAGAATAAATCGAATGCATTTTGGAAATGCATTTGCTACTTTAAAAACATCAACATTAAGATTTCTTGGCCAAATGATATTCGGAGGTTTATAAATATTTATGACAGAAATGTCACAAAATTTGAAAAAATGAAAAAAAAACACTCCATAAATTTCCCCTTTCCCAATCTGTTGAATGTTACGAAAACTGATAATTTTTCAACATAACATGCTAAACTTGTAAAAAATTAATTTATACATAACCTTTCAACTGTCCTCTTTCACGAGGATTTTTTTTTCTGTTGCCGTATGGGTTTCTTGCAGAAGAATCCCTTTGATCCCATGTTCATCAGCTAATTTGGAGACGTAATCACACTTTCCTTTCGAAATTCCTTCGATATTCAAATTCAAAGTCCACGACCCCAGAGGGTCGTGAGGGTTTTTTCAAACCAGATACGACCTTCCAGGTGATGATTTTTCGTCACTTCAGATGTTTGAAGACCGCTACGGGACCCCAATGAAAGGCAATCATCTCCCATAGATAAACCAAACATGTTATAACACAAGAAAACAGAATATTTTTCAGGAGCAAAAACTAAGACATATTACGAGAATTGTCATTCTGACAATTTTGATGAACGCATTTAATAGAGCATATCCTCTCATACTATCTCAAAAGTACTACTAATTCTTTGAACCCTTGACCCACAGCTCCAAAGATCGAACGCTGTGTTCATATGATTCACTCTCAACGCTATCCCACATTAAAGGTTTTTTTTTTAGTGTTCGGAATATCCGGCCAAGATATTTGATGAATGCATTTCAATAACGTCTCATACTATCAGGAAAAATTAAGATCAATTGGTGAACCCTTAAACCCCAGCTCCAAGTATCGAACGCTGTGTTCTCCGCATTCACTCTCGACTCTGTCCCACTTTAACAGCAGTGACGGCTCGTCAGGGTAGGCAGGGTCGGCCAGGCCCAGACCCAAAAATAATCGAAAAATAGAAAATGATTATAAAAATTTATTTGGTTAAAAACTTATTCTGAATTACCGATTTCAATATTCAAATTCTCTCGAAATCTAATTTTTCTACTTAGAATAGGAAAATATAACTCAGTTCGACCAACCCCTTTTTTCTGCGACCTGCATATTCGATTCTCTCTTTTTTCAAATATACGTATCACCCTAGTACGCCAAGCCGCTATGTAACAAATACGACGGTACAGCCTCGACATTCGGTCGCTTCTTGATACCCACCCGACTCGAGATACATCAATAATATAACAAGGTCGGCCGAAGCCGATTGAACCAACCCTGGTAAGGCGGAAATCCTACGATGTTATAGTTTGCAGTTTCCTAATGTTAAAGTATTCCAAATTTTAAATGATTAAATAAATGGCAAATCATAGCATGTTATGTCCTTTCGGAATCGAGCGTTTTATACCGTTATAAAGTAGATTTTCCCGTCATAAAAAATAATAATATATAACCAACTCTTAGTAAATAAGCACGCTAGGCCAGTACCTCTATCTAGTAGGTGTTGGTTAGGGTCGGCCGGCCGATCCTGGGTCAGCCGGGCTAGTCACGCCAGTGTGTGTACCCGTGAGCCTAGAAGTGAGAATATTAGAAGTGCATCCCAAATTGAAATTGAATAGGGTAAGTCGGATGTATTAAAAACAGAGAAAGTGTGAAGAACACGTGTTATTTCTTTGGTTAAATCCGTTATTTTGCTAATAGAATAGAAATAGAATTACGAATTTATTAGATAGTTGAATTTTGATAATTTGAGTGATGGCAAATATAAGGGAGGTAATATTGAATAGCAACGATCGGCGACTTTTTTACTATGAAACAATTCTTCACATTTTCATGCGACGACAAAAAATTTGAAAAATTCACCAATTTTCCAGATCCTCTATGTCGAATCTTCAGCACACAACAAGTCATAAATGGTTATTTTTCAAAACCTGCTTTTTGGTACTGCCTACCATTTTCCCATCAAGAGAGCCCTTTCTGTTTGTCTGAATACGATAACATGAAGGAAATTCATCGCGCTTCGAGTAAACATGACATTTCCAGCATATTCATTCGTCCCTCACATTAAAGTTTTTTGGAAAACAAAACATATTGAATTGTTTGGACAGTGCCCATCGCAAATTAATAAAAAGTTGTATCATCAATTTTGCCCACCCTGTACATTCTTTCTCACTCAATGAGATTTTAGCAGTGGCTCTAAATCAGGGCCCTCATGCAAGATTCTCCGAGTGATGGAAACGCCCAATTCTTTCCGCGATAGTGAATCCAAGTGTTTTTAAGAAGAAGAATAAAACGGAAAACAAAAAAGTTTTTTGCCTTTACGGAGGCCACACCGAAAATATTTTTGAAACATAGATGAATTCAAAATAGTATTAATCGAAATAAATACCATTCTCAATTCTCAGGCCCGGTTTCAGCCTTATTTGGCATCATCATTTGCATTTTAGCATGTGGCTGGAGATGAAACCCCATTTTGACGCAATTAGATGTCACAGTTTTGTAATTTCTACTCAGTACATCACACCTAATTGCTTTAAATATCGAAGTTTTTCATGAAGATTTTGTCCCTGAGGTGTATGTGATGCTGATGATGCCAAACAAGGGTGAAACCGGTATATCTCTCATCTCAGTGACAGAATCTTATATAATTTCTCCAACCTCATGATAAAAGATCTCTGAGCCTCTGAATTGAAAATGGTATTCATTTCGATGATTACTACTTTGAATTCTATGTTTAAAAAATATCATCAGAATAATGCAAATCTTATTGTGGGAATAGGACAATTATAATATGTCAGAGTGTCTAGTACATATATTTGGCAACGTTTCGCAAATTCACATTTGCTTCCTCAAGCCTACAAAATTAAAATCATTAACAACATTTTACTTCTCTTACACAGATACACGAAGTGACAGAAAATTACATACCTCAATATGTTTAAGGTTACAAATATTGAATTATTTATCTACACATTCCCTTGGCTATAAGATCAGCGGTTTTTGCTTTGACAACGTGTCTTTTTGCATTCATCAACACTAATATATGAGTGTTCTGCAAGTGAATAGTTGAGAGAACTGGAAAATTAGATTTATGAAAGTTCTGCTCCAGACTTCCAACATTGATTTATGTATATTTGAGTATTGGGAGTAAACTAAAAGTAAACGTGCAATCATCGAGCACAGAATAGCTATTGACCGGTTTTTGAGTTGTTACCCTTGAATTTTCTGACCTTTGACTGTATATCTGAGTAATATTCATGGTATGCTTTCCCATAAAGCTTTAGATTATTTTCGTCATATCTATAAATTTATTTATATACTCCATTCACTTTTATAAAATCACATAGGAGGTCATGGTGTGACTTTCAGGAGTTGGTGCACCTGATGAAAGGTCAGTGCGCACACAGAATATATCGTTAATGACAAAATGACGTCTCCAGTTCGTTTCTTTGTTTACATCAAAGATTATAGAGTTAGAAAGATAGGAAACGCCCTTACATCTGTGGTACTAAAATCCGACTACAATTTTAGGCTAGTTTCTTACTTGTGACACCTAGATGGCGCTGAAAACATAAGTCAGTACAGAAAACTATTTTAATTAATTCGAATTATACTTCTCATGAATTTCCACTAGATTGAGTATTCCTTGTCGAGCTTTAAAAGAAACATCCTGATCGACAAAACAAAAGCAGAGCTCCGTTTTTTGATCAGGATGACATTTTCCATCTACATATTGTTTTGAATCAAATGAAATAACGCTTCTGGATTCTTTATATTTTTATTTGAAATGATTGTGTAAAATCAACTACAATACAATAATTATGAAATTGAGAACTTTTCAAAAATTTGTTCACATATTAGAGAATTATTATAACAATTTCGAGAGTTTATTCATACAGTGAACTCTCGATAAATCGAACATCGATAAGTCAAACAGTTGTTCTGGACCCGATTCATACATATCTTACCCAGTGTATTTTCACCTCAATGAGTCTAGAGGGTCTAGTAGATGAGTCGAACTGCTGGAAGGGTCGTCAAGAGAACCACCACCTCTATAAGTCGTTCTTCTGACCACCATTGCTCTATGAGTGGAACTTTTTGATCTAATGAATGAGACCGAAGAAAATTCGGTTCGCAAACGAATTATCCAGAACAATATATTTTTGCCCCGAAACCTCTATCCATTTGACAACACTGAAAATAAAAAGCAATGAACAAGACAGTTACACGATACGAGTTTCAAAACTTACATTTCCATTTTCATTGGTAATGAAAAAAATGCATATTCAAGATTATTCTTTCTGTTATTTCTGCAATTAATCACCATGCATTTCGAATGTCGGCCTCTTTTTAACACAAAATTTATAACAGAAAAACACACAAACCAAGATTATGGAGTGAGCTAGGTGCTACTCTTGTAGATTTCGAGTTATTTCAGTGGAAAATACGCGAGAAAATATAATCATCATTCAGCAAAAATATTTATTCAAGTATTCCTTTCAAAATTGACAACAGCCTACTTATAATCTCTATTTGATCTATGCCAAATGGACCCTAATTGAATATTTTAACCATAGATCGATTACTTTTGAAAAACAGATGTCGCTGACATCACTGTGGTTGCTTCGTTTCCATCTTTATACTCTATAATCTTTGGTTTACATATTGTGCTTATTAGTTACGTAATGTAGAAAGGGCAACATAGTGTTGACTTGGAACATAAAAATATTTTGACAAGCGTCATAACCTCCATTTTCGTTTAATACAGAGTGGAATGTGTCAAATTTCCAAGGGCAGAGGTGTGATTTTATATTTGTGAATGGAGTATACACGTTATCAGTGATAACTGACATAAAAATATCATGAGTAATAGGCTCATCAGACTGTTGAACAATAGTTATTGAGCTTTTGAAGGGGTAAAATGAGTGTTTTTTTTTCATGGCCATGGCACATGAGAGTGTTTATTTTTATACACTAAATAAAAACAAAATTTTTACTACAACATTTGTAGTACAACTGTGAATTTGAATTTATAAAATATTGCATTGTCCATCTTTTTCCAAATAAATTGAAAAATCTGACAAAATTAGTGAATCAACTCTTCAAGAAATATCTAATGTTTCTAATCATCAGGAACATGGAAGATGTTCGGGAATTTATATTGGAAGTAATTCTCCCAACTTAATTATCAATTCTCGTCAACATTCATCGTTAACTATCAATTATCATTTCACTAAATGAAATCACATGGATAAAGGTTCAGAAATGTCAAGTTTTTTTGACAGTTGTATAAAAAATGTATTTATAACTAGATCAGGGATTCATATCGAACAAGTCAACAATAGGATTGAAATTTTCAAACCGAGTACCTTCAATAGTAACGATATTGTTTATTTGATATGCTGTGTAAATGGATCTACCCCGATCTTCTCTGAAGAGAAGATTATTTTTGATTTGGAGGAGCTATTGTGTTTGATTTTTATTCATGATATTGGCATTTGAAGACCCATCATGAAATAATATTGTTAAAAATAATAAATTTAAAAGTTTCCCTGGAACAGAACAAGAGTTTCATTTATAAGAATCTAATGAAAATTAATACTTACCTACACTAACAGGTAAGAGTCTTAGAGTCTGAAGTCTTGCTTGTGAACGAGATATTCTTGATAATGGTGTATTTGTTGAAACATTATTTGGGCTGTTTCCATTATCCATTAGATAATGGAAACAGCCCAAATAATGAAGTCTTGCTCCCAGAACTTCGTACTCTGCTAGTCCCAAGTTCAACTTTGGCATTTTTTGGGAGTCCTGGGGGGGTCTCTTCTGAAACACTAAAAATCAAACAAAAGTAAAAAAAGATCTACTCAGAGAAGGTTCATAATAATAAACGAAATACTTATTTGAATCAAATACTTTTTTCGATACTTCCATTCATACTAACCGGTATTTGAGACTGCTATTCCCAAAATGTTTGGTTCGTGCAAAATGATATTATCTTTTTATAAATGGAATAGTGTAGTCACAAATATGAATTTTACACATTCCAGTAGGAGTTCATGGGATGTTTTGAGAAAACTAGGTGAAGCTGCACCTCTCGCGATATCATCCTCGAAAATTAACCCCAAATTGATTGCTCGTCGTCTTGTTAATGTCTCTAATTCAGTTAAAATATCGAAATCCCAAATCAAAGATATGAAGTTGAAATTACATAAATTTAGGACATCAAAACATACCGTGAATGTTATTTCTAACCCATTCAATATGGATGAATTAATTTCAGCGATTAAAAACACAAAATCAAAAAAAGCAGCCGGTTTTGATGGAATTTATCCAGAATTCATCAAACATTTAGGAAAAAAAGCCCTATCTTGGTTATTATCTTTTTATAATGATATATTGAATTCCGGCAATTTTCCGACCGAATTTCGCAAAGCTAAGGTAGTAGCAATTTTGAAACGTGGAAAAAATTCTTCTGATCCGAGTAGCTACCGTCCTATTAGTTTATTGAGCGTCCCTTTCAAAATTTTAGAGAGATTGATTCTATTTAGAATAGAATCAACTATTGAAGAAACATTACAGAACTGTCAGGGCGTTTCAGAAAGAATAGGAATTGTTGCGATCAGGTTCTTAGCCTCACCACATTTATTGAATCAGGGTTCAATAAAAACTTAAAAACAGGGACAGCATTTGTGGATTTATCAGCTGCATATGATACAGTATGGAAAGATGGATTAATTTTCAAACTATATAATCATTTGAAATGTGGAAAAATGGTAAGACTATTGGAAAATATGTTATCCGACAGAAGGTTCCGAGTTTTTGTCGATAATAACAGTAGTAATTTCGAAACTTTGAATAATGGTCTTCCACAAGGTTCAGTTTTAGCACCACTTCTATTCAATTTATATTTGTGTGACATTCCATCTACTTCTTCGGAGAAATTTATTTATGCTGATGATATTGCTCTGGCTTTTCATCATTCTAATTTTCAAACATTAGAAAGTACCCTTTCCGCAGATCTGGACATAATGAAAAATTATTTTTTGAAATGGCGTTTGTGCCCGAATGAAAATAAAACCGAAGTTTCGTGTTTTCATTTGAATAATCACCAGAAATATAGAAAATTGAGTGTAACTTTCGGTTCTTCTCCCTTAAAACATAATTTCAATCCTAGATACCTGGGAATCAAACTTGATTCCTCTCTAAATTTCAACGCCCATTTAGATGATCTGCATTTGAAACTTAAAACTCGAAACAATATTCTTCAGAAACTAGCTGGTTCCTCATGGGGCGCTGATGCAACAATACTTCGAACAGCAGCGCTTGCTTTGGTTTATTCTGCTGCTGAATATTGTTGTCCTGTTTGGTTGAACAGTGTTCATGTAAAAAAAATTGATGCCCAACTAAATTTTTCTATGAGGATTATTACTGGTACTATCAAGTCTACACCTACTCCTTGGTTACCAGTCCTCTCAAATATTGTTCCCCCCCATATTCGCAGAGAGACAACAGCTTTGAATTTTTGGAAAAAATTCAATTCCTTTCCAAATTCATTTCCCATACTCACCTATATTCCAGATAATAGGGTCCCCAGATTGAAGTCGCGTAAACCTTTTTGGTCAAATTTTCTGACTCATATGAATAGAAGCGACAAAGAAATGTGGCAATCTGAATGGAATGTATCCAATTTTTTCAATAAAGATCTTATTTCTGATCCTTCCATCAGAGTTCCTGGTTTTGACCTTCCCAGGAGAATATGGTCTGTTCTAAATCGCATTAGAACAGGCCATGGACGTTGCAATAGCATGCTCTTCCGATGGAATTCGGTTGAGAGTCCTAGTTGTGAGTGTGGGGAAAATGAGGAGACTATAGAACATCTTATAAATAGTTGTCCCATTTATAAATTTCAAGATGGTTTCGAGGCTATACATAAAGTAACGAATGCATTTCTAAAATGGGTGGTTAATTTCAAAATTATTTGATTCATTCTGAATATTTCGGTTTCTTTTCTGCTTTTTTCTTTTTTCATTTCAGATTAAGAATCGTGAGCCGTTTTGGGAAGAATCTATCGACGGATAACATGAAGATGATCTCACACTGATGTCTTTCAAGATTTTTCCTGATATTTAATATTTTATGTTATTTTTTTACGGGGTGGCAGGTTTTTTCGGCTGAGGTTTTTTTCCCTGGCTCTATAGTATCGTATGATACTAGTGATGATAGTATCGTATGATTCTATAGTATCATACGAAGAATGTTATGATACCCCGTTCTTTTTTTACCTCAGCTTAGGTACTTTTTGTTTCAACATTTATTGTATTATTTTAGCTCTCTATTTTCATAAGAATATATATATATATATCTTTTACTACAATGATATGGCTCGAAATTGTTTCTGAATATCTCAAGGGAGATAGTATTTGAAATTTTATCATAATCTTTCCATGAATGCTCACCAAATCCTTTGTTTGTTTTACGATAATTGTACCTACACCTAAAATTGCATGCTCAGCAAACACGTTACATCGCCTGACACTTTTGTGCAGTTACATTTTCAACATGAAATAAAATCTTCATTGTGATGTCGCATATGCGCCCAAAACCTAGTAATTTTGTGATATCGCTTTTGTTAACGAAATGTGGAAGCAAAATTCTCGACGATGAATAAAGATATCTCAAATGTGATTCCCATGCGATGCAAATATTCGTTCATATTGTGACTCATTGCCAAAGAGTGTTGAGTTACTCAGTGTTTTAATCTCAGGGGAAGCAAAATATGCTAGTTTTACGTTCAGAAAATGCCAAAAATATGCTTTTTCATTTGAGAAAGTGCCAAAAAAAGACTAGTGTTTCATTAATATTTTTTTCCATAGCTTTTTCTGAAATATAAATTTTCTTCGACACACAACATTTGAATGTGAATGAATATTGGGGTTCTGAGTTATCAGATCTCAAAATATTCCTGGGTCCTAGGTTAAATTTTCATTTTCTCATTGTCAGAACTGTTTTTCTCAAACTTGAATGAATTGAATTATGGTTGTTGTGCTATAGTATTAAAAAAATATGTTATACCTCAATATTCTCAAATGGATAAGCACATTACTGGAAACTTCAAAATGCGGAAGAACTGTTTGTTTAAATTCTAACTTGAATTTGAATCTCGGTAATTTAAGCTTTGATACTTCACAAAAGCCAATATATGACATTTTTCATTTTATGGTTTCTTAGCTCCCAAAAAAATATACGATAAAAAAGTAACGATACCGGGTTTTTCCAAAGCATTTGAAATTTGAATCTCTAGAAGACCAAGGGTGCTTGAACATATAATGATACAGGTACCGGGTGAGACATTGGATTTGAAAATATTTCGAATATTATCGACTCCTCGCGTTAATTCAGAGATAGGAATTCCAAGAAAAAGAGCCAGATGTCCGGCCGGATCGATTAGAATTGTCCAAGTTTGTTTAGATATTTGATGTAAATATATCGGTTGTTGCAAGCTCATAAAAGTTTATTGAGGCTATAACATTCTGCGAGCTTCCTTTGTTCGTTTCATTGAAGACAACAGTGAAAAAAGTATCAAGTTTCGAAATATTACAAAATGTCCGTCAATAATTATTTTCTCTGTTCCCTTTCGAAGATACGCTCAATAATATGCTATATGCTTAACGCCAAAAATATATGATATACATGAATCAAATACGCCAAATTTAGAATTAAAAATGCTGAATTTGCAACCCGAGTAAGGATTTCTTCGATCTTCAACTGTAGAGAAACTACCGCATCTGGGTTTTATTCCCCCTAATTACATTAGACCGGGATATTTTTCTCTTGAGATAAGAACCTGGTTTGGACCATGGAATTCGCACTGGTAGGAGGAAAGGGGGGGTGGGTTTACGTCTGACAGATTCAACGTATAACAATTTTTAGACTTGAGTTTTTTCTTTTGGGTCCATTAAATCATTTTGTGACTAGTGTTCTATTCGAGAAGTTCGCTGTTTGTTCGATCTGATATTAAAATTTTTTTGTTTTGTGCAATTTGAGTGCATTAATTGGCGAGTAAATTCTTTTAGTTATTGTTGTGAACTAAATATTTTGAATTTCATTCTACATATATTTATCGTATAATGAAGTTATATGTGTGTTAGCGCAGAAATTTTTGATTAAGAAAAAAAAATTGTTCTTCTGAGAATTGTCTTGAGTTTTGCCGTTGAATTTTTATATATTTCTTTGGTTCTGAAGACATTGAAAAATTCCATAAAATAGGCCAGCACAGCGCCCTTCGAAAAATTGAGTTTCAGTTAACCTGTCTGAGATAGTGCTGTACATGTACATTGTATCCCAAATTGCTCGATTTTGGCTCTTTGTGTTACTTCTGGACCTACAGGTCAAAATGTTGAAAGGAGTCCAGGGTTCGATTTTTGTGAAAACCATCACTAGAAACCATTTCACCATATCTTTATTCTTTTATAATTTCGATTTATTATCGATATCAATAATCTGGAATTCAAATTAATGAGAAGTAATTCAACAATATTGAAGATAGATTGTTAAGAAATTCATGCGAAATTCACAAAAACACAATTGAAGCATTCGAATGAAATTAAGTTTTGGTTTTTGGGAAAGTCCTTTGAATTCTCCACTGGTCTAATTTTTCTAAATATTATGTGATATCGGTATAGATTTCTTAGTAATTCAGATCTTTTTTTTATCACCATATTTGGAAAGCCTAGATTTGGACTAATTATTATATCTTTTATTTGGATATTATTATTTTTATGTCTTTTGATTTCTAAAACTAATGTTTACCTTATCCAAATTCAACATTTTTCAGTACAAAACATATGAGGCCGTTGGGGTAACGGCATCAAAGATGTCGTGGTGAGATGCATCAAAAGGACTTTCACCTTCTCCGACGAAACTGCCGAACTTTGTTCATGGACGAGTCAAAGGTCAAATTATAAAATTGCTGAAAGTCCCGTTATAAAGATTTTATTCAATGATTATTTGATTTGAGTTTTTATTTTTTCAAATTGATTTGAGTTGTAGCCCCGATACTGTAAAATACAACTTTTGCAGTTATTCAAATAATTATTGTAAATTTGTTGTCCAGAAAAATTTCAATGACTTACGGTGGGTTTCACAAAGCTTCAATTGTACGATTAAACAACTTTAAGTAAATATAAACCAATCGAATCACTCGTTTTGAAGTTTCAACGAATCGCAGTGGCTCCAATTAATTTAACGCTACAGGCTACAATCGAAGTTTTGTGAAACCGACCCTTAGACACCTATACGAATAAAAATTAAAAACGTGGGCAATTATATTTTCATCTTGTGATCAATTGAATTATGTTGAACCAATAAATTGAATAGTTGAACGAAATTGTTCAAATTACTCAAGTTATGAATTATTGTTCCTTAATCACTTATCGATTGGAGAAAATAAAGGTACAATACTTCTATAATCTAATATAATTTCTCAAATACTTGAACTTGCTATTGAAAAAAAAAGAATTATTTTAACTTATACTTTCATTCTTTTCAGATGTGGTGAGGAAGAGTACAGGCATTTCGGAAAACGACTTCGAAATATATGTAAAGGAATGGCTGTGACATGCCAGGCAGAGAAAAGAAAGGCAGATGAAGAAACTTATATACCCAAACTTATTTTGCATTTTTTTTTTACTTTTTTCCATTTTTGTTTTTTATTTTATTCTATTTCAATGTTATCAATCATTATAGTTTTTTTGTTCGAATAGATTTTTTCGTTTTCCTTATGCAGTCGATGATTTAATCTAAAATATATGTAAATTTATTATTGGTAAATTTGCTTCAGTAAAAAAATGTAATAGGGAGCAAATGAATATTGGAATGGAAATTTTCGAATAACGTCACATATATGATGAAATAAAATCCAAATTGAATAACAAATTTTCACACCTGCATAAAAAATGGTTTAATATTAACACAAAAAAACTCCTATTAGTCAACGCAATGAGTATAACAAAATATATGTCTCAAATGCGATAAGAAATGGCTTCCTATTTGAAGATATCTTTAAGTATCACATCAAAATTCCTATGCGACGTCGAAAAGAAATGAAGAAAAGTGGTCTCAAAATTAACTCCTATGAGCGTCTCAAATGCGACAAGAAATTGAGTATCATTTGTGACCAGTTTTGCGATTGCATATTCAACTACTCATTGTTCCGAAATGCGTACTTGATGTGGAGGATATTTGGATGCATATGCGAGCGCGTGGAGAGGTAAACAGTACATCGCATAAGAGTTACATTTGCATCGCCGTGTTTGCTGGGTAAACACCCAGCAACATATAAACATAGACATATAAACATAGACAGCGCAACCTACCCTTGAATCGCGAATAACAGAAATACTTTTCATCAAACATGTCTTTGCTGACGAATTAGTGCAAAGGTTTACGAAGGAGACCTTCTTGTAATTTGATTTTGTTCCTGAGAGTGGGAGAGAAAACCCTGAAGCAGTTACAGATAAATGCTGAATCCACCCATAATATATTTCAATCAATAAACTGGTATTTCGTTAACTTCAGAGATTTATCGGAAGTCGAATACAGTCCTAACTTAATTAAAGGATCCTATTATGAAAGATCCCATAACGTTAGTCGGATATTTGAGCTATCGCAACGACTTATTTCTTGTGAACTTTATCATGACATTTTCTTTATTC
Organism: Hippodamia convergens; assembly: GCA_038502775.1. NCBI lineage: Eukaryota > Metazoa > Arthropoda > Insecta > Coleoptera > Coccinellidae > Hippodamia > Hippodamia convergens. The sequence continues at coordinate 76,592,508 of CM076609.1, forward strand.
TGATAATTGTGAGCAGTTGCTTGATACAGAAGATTGGGAGAATTAGCTAAATGAGGGATGATTTATTCAACTATGGCTGTCGTTTATTTAAGTTAAGTACGGGAGTCCTGTATTTTATTTTCTCTATTTCAGTATCGTTAAGTTCATTACAGTACTTAAAGTAGTGCTGTAATGAAACTCATTACAGAATTGTTTTTCAGTTATATTTTTCGTTTTGTGGTTATCAGTACTGACCTCAGATCGATTTTCAAATCCAATCAATTTAAATTCCGTAATCTGTCAAATTTCGTAAGTCACTAGGTACTTTTTTGTTTCAACATTTATTGTATTATTTTAGCTCTCTATTTTCATAAGAATATATATATATATATATATATATATATATATATATATATATATATATACTGCCAAGATATAATACAAAAGTCACTAATCTGAATTTTTATTTGAACTCCCAGAGTATTTCACAAAACTTGACTGAAATAAAGAAAATATCGTATAATACTCGTTGCAGGAGGCAATTCCAACACTTATGTTTTCGAAAACGAGTGACGAAGGAGCGAGGAATTCGAATTTCTCATTCGTCTTGGAATAGGAGCTAATTCTGCAAATTGTTTAAGAATATACTATTAAGCCACCTTGAAATCTTTTGTGAATGAGCATAAGTAAATGTTAAAATAAGGAAAACTTCATTCAAGTTAGGCCACTATTTGCGTTTCGATAACTCTCTTTTTTTTCTTATCAAGCTTTTCTTATATTTGTCATACTGAATTTCAATTTATATGGACTTTTTATTTAGTTATGTGCCTGAGGCATATTGGGACTGCACTATGAGTGCAACATTCGTACGGATACTGAGGCTGTCCTTCTAATATTGATCAAGGTCAATACATGAAAGTTCAAATTTCATAAAATTAAATGCAGTGAATATGTAGGTATCCTCCAAAACTTGTCCCAAGACCTTTTTATATATGTTATTATCGAAAACACCCTTTTAGATCTGCCTGCATACGAGTGTAAATTCTGTGGAGAGGAGGAAGAAACTCACATTCACCTAGTCACAGGATGCTTTGGCATTGTAAGCCAAAGAAAACAATGCTTTGTTCAAAAGACCTGTAGGAGTGAGGAACTAGCCTCACTGAAGCCTTTCGAGATATTGGATTTCATAAGATCTCTGGGACTGGAAGGCGAGCTGTAAAGCTTTGTCAGGGGCACAATAGACCATCAGGTCGCAGTGGACTGTAACTCCTTTTAAACTATTAACTATCTAACTATCCGCCTGCATAGTTTACTTCGCCTTCATTCAACGTCATTTTACATTATCGATATATTTCGCCGATTGAAAGGTGGGAAAAGTATTAATAAATGAGAATGAAAGTTTTCATGCTAACAGTATAATAAACAGACTGTTCCTTCGATGAATTAATACTGCTTCAAACAAAATTTTATTTCATTATTTTCATCAAGTAAATATTCCTATGAACTTATGACTATTCGAATCATATTCATGGTGCATATATTATATATAAAAAAAGCTGAAGGTAGGATTGAATGGAACGCCCCTAAATTGAGCATTGAATCAAAAATTTCAATGATCAATATATTTTCAGAGACAGTTATTTGTAGTTATATGATATATAATATTATTATTATTATTATTATTCCGCATAGATCTATCCTATTCGAAAAATAATGTATTGTAAAAAAAATGGCTTTAACGTTTCGATCTTTTTATATTATAGTTTCAGAATTTCATGTAATCAACTACGATAAATCGGATAAATTCTTTTATTCAGGTACATGAACTAGGTTTTTCACCAATGCATCATAGAGTGAGAAATAATAATGTAAGAAGTGTATTAAGGGTGACCACTTTTTCCTGAGGGGCCTTTTTTTAATTTTCATCAGTTGAAAGTTGACGAAATTCATTTCGCAGATTTTTCTCATCTACCAAATAATATCTGATGAAAACCATGAAAGGGGTTTCAAAAAAAGATTTCTTAACGAACACATTGAAGAATGAAAACTTATTTCAAAATGATGAAAAAATCAACATTTTCAAAATGGTGGCAAGACATTAGAAGAGTACTTTATCGTTTCATTTTGTTTGATCTCCAGATAGAGCTTAAAAACGAATAATTCAAGAAATGAATATAATATTAAATTTCAGAAAAATTGTGAGACGTAACAAACGATATGTTTATTTGTATTATAATACTCACATATAACATGAATTTCAATAAATCCTTCAACAACTAACATAATCAGAGAAAATAGGCCTATAAGATTGTCTTTTGATCAATATACAATATATTTACATATTTAAAAAAATAATATGGCATGTGCGTCAACGCAATATTTTCACATTACAATCGGCGTTTCGAATCCTATCAGATGAAAAAATCAGAATATCCAGTTGAAACTGTTGAAAAAAATTAAAATGAAAACATTGTGAGAACATATGGAAAAAAAAATAACCTTCAAGACAAGATTTCAATTCAAAACGAACTGGAACATTCTCTTCGTGACAATGAAATAACTTGAATTTAACTTCTGTTCTATATTTTCACAAGAACACTTATTTCAGCAAATCAGGTATATCAATCGCCAATCAGAGGTTCAACTGGTGTCTTCTTAGCTTCGAAAAATGTTATAAAATGATATACAATCAGTATAACAAGCGCTCTAATATATCACACATTCTATAAAATCCTATTCACAAATCTTCACCAAATTTTACAATATCACAGAATCAGATTTTCGAGAGAAACTTATTGAAGGAGTATTAATTTTTATTGCTTTTTGTTGGATGTAATGTAGGAACAGTAGATGATCTATTAATTTTCTGTTTATCGTACTTTGATTTTATAAATCATTTCTAGAATGAGAAGAACCGTAAAATATCTTTCATCATTTCCCAGTGAGAAAATTTCTACCACAAATGTTTCAATAAGTCTCCCACATGTACGTATTAATGTATATACTTCATTCCTTAGTCCTATGACACAATATATTCATTCAAAGTCTTAAGATATTGCTTCGTAGATATATTACCCATTACGGTATAAATATTATATAATGGGCAGGTTGGAAAATAACTTGCTTCCCAAAATCTATATAATTGTTACGAGAACACCAATTCAAACAAATGACATGAAATCAATATCATTGAGCAAAAAAAAATAGTTGTTTGGAAGAATCTTGCATGAAATGATATTTCGGAAATATTGTGAATTTACAGAAAGAAAATTTTGATATTTGAATTCAGGTGGCAGGCATATAGCAATGAACCAACCTAGGAGCAACTCTTTCTCCTCTGATTTCCGTTTTTGAAATAACGTAGTAGCTTCTACTTTCAACAATTAGGATTGAGACAATAATTTTTCTAATTATAAAATTATTCGATGGAAAAAATCAAAATCTTTTCATCTAGCACATTACTCAAAAAATCTTTTAGCTGTTCTAAAATGTTTTCAATTGGAAATAGAGCAAATAAGATTCATTCAATTTGTGACCAAAGCAATTTCATTTCACTTCAGTTCGACAGATGTTCAAATATTATCAAATGAATCGGTGAATTTGTGTGGTTTTAAATTCAGTTAATCGCTTGTTCTGGTTTCTTTTTGTTTCTGAAACAATTCCTTCATGTTGCTCACAACGATTCTAGAGCAAAAACAATCGGTGTCTGAAATGATTCGTCGCATTCAGCGGACGAAGAGCAGAACGCTACTGCTACTTATCGGTAGCGATATCTATCGGAAACATGTTGAACGTTCACTGTCAATTCCTCTTTATTTTCTGTCAATTATTTGTTTGTAGGGAAAGGAAAATCATTCTCATCCTCAAGCATAAACCGCATAACGTCTCTTCAAACTTTAAACGACTATCAGTTGGGTATTTATACTTCAACTTTCCTCTCAGTTTTAGCTACCTCTATGTAGCACAAATTGAAAGCTCTCCAAGAATGGCCATCGCTCCAGAACGTGTTGAGTTTATAGCACATGTGCCAACAAGTGACAAGAACAAAATACCCGGAATTTTTTTTTTCATACTGACAAGAACGTGTAAATAAGGTTTAATCTGTATCGTGGGTGATCTGAAGAAGAATGGTCGATTTTTGTGATTTGAAATGAGAAAGTATTTCGAGAGTTTATGTTTTCAGTTATAAGTTAATGAAAATGGCACATGTTTACACTGTGTACTGTGTATCCCAAATTGCTTGATTCAGGCTGTTTCTGGTACTTCTAGACTAGATACGTGAAAACATTGAAAGGAGTCCTGGGATAGATTTTCGTGAAAACACCAGTAGTGGAAATCGTTTTACGATATCTGCATTTGTTTTAAAGATATAACAAAATTTTGATATTTCATTGATTTCGAAGATGTGCCATAACTTTTTTATTTTCGAAATTATGAAAAATAGTAAAACTCTCAACAAGCACTTTTTCACTGGGACCAAGACACTATTATCAATTTTTCTTATCAAAATTTTTTTTAGGATATAAAATGAAAAAGAATGCGTACGTATTTAAAATTTAGTAAAAAATTTTTTCCAATTTTAGTACACGAGATAAAAAAAATTAATATAGTATCTTATTTCCAGTGGAAAATTGCCTATAGGAACATTTGCTACTTTTAATATATTTTCGTGAATAAAAAAATCATGACGAATTTTGGAAATCGATAAAATATCAAAATAAGAAACCATTCCTACCCAGCTTGCATGTGCAATTTCAGCCCAATCGCTACGTTGGTTAGCATTTGGGAGGACATTACGCAAGACGCTTCCGTTATTTTCGTAAAAATGAAAAAAATTGGAAAAACGTGCTGTCATCAAATACTTCTATTTTCAAGGTTTTACACCGAAACGAATAAAAAAGGGATGGATTCAATACTAGGAGACCTCTCAGCGTCATATTCAACTATTAAGCAGTGGGTTTTTTAATTTAAAATGGGTCGTGTGACCTCTGACGAGCCTTGCTCACAAGTTCAAAATAGATTGAAAAAATCCATCAAATACTGTTGGACGACCGCAGGTTGAAGGTGCGTGAAATAGCTGAGACCCGTAGGATGCTATACGAACATATACGAAATATTTTGCAGAACTATTTGCGCATGGAAAAGCTGTTTGCAAGGTGGGTACCGCGTTTCCGAACGCTCGATCAAAAACTGATTCGAAAAACCATTTCTACCGACAATTTGACGCTGTATAGACGTAATTCTAACAAATTTTTGCGTCGAATCATAACAGTTGATGACACTTGGGTTCACCACTACACTCCTGTGAATAAAGAACAGTCCAAACAGGGGGGAACCACCTCCAAAGAAGGCAAAAACAATTTTATCGGCAAACAAGTTTATGGCTACTGTCCTCCCTACTCTCCAGACTTACCCCCTGCGACTACTAGGTACCTGTTTTCTATCCTCAAAAAATGGCTTATTATCAGAGTTATCGAAGCTGTAAATCAGTGTTTTGAGCAGCTTGATGAATCTACGTTAAAAACTGGTATAACTCAATAAGAAGACCGTTATGAGAAATGTATCAGTGTTGATGGGGATTATGTTGAAAAATAAAGCAAAAACATTTTTTCAAAACTTTGTTTTTTTTTGTCAGGCCGGAAACATTTCACCTCCACCCTCATAACGGAGAAGTAACTCTGCTAGAATAATATAGAAAATTTGAGATGAAAGGTATACGGAAGCACTTTCCGGTAATCAAATAATGATTAGCAGGTCACGGTCACGGGTTACAGTTTCTTTACATTATTCACTACCCATTCCAAGTTTCTCGAAAAACTGCAGAAATCAATTGCTCTGATTCTGTATCAAATCCGTTCATTCTACCTCACCTTGTAAAACAAGACCGTGCGAGAATATTTCAGTTTCACGCAGGTTTCATGGTGATATTTTATCATAAGTTGGTACTCGGATCTCGCCTGTGGCTAATTTAACTATAAACTGTCAAATTAGTGATACAGAAATGGATCCTGCTAAGCAAAATTTTTCGATGGAAGTCCACGAAACGATATTCATGGAAGTATTTCATTAACCTCAAAAAAAATTCAAAGAAATAGAGAACAGAAGACTTATTCTAACTCTCTCACGTTCCAAAACTCGTAACTTCGTGGCTCGTTGTCAAATTTTGACAGTCATTATAAAAAGTTAACTACTTTTAAACAATTAAAGTATCCTCAGGTTACTCAAGGTACCTATAGTTAGATTTCGTAAAGTCAGATTAAAGTACGATTTCGAATTAGGTTATATTTGCAACGGTTTGGTTCGGTTAAGTGGCAATAACTCCTGAATGAAGTTCTGACTGGTCACCTTATATTCGATTTATCATCGATTTCAGTGGTTTCTGATAGCTGGTCATTGAAAATTTTCGTCATTTCTAGAGGAAAAATCGCTTTTTTTCCGAGTGCTATGAAATTGCTTTGGATACGAACGCCTAATTTTGGTCACAACTGTATTTTGTCAGGACCTACTCAGGTCGTCCTAGATGAAAAACTTCGAAATCTTCAGCGTAAGATTTTCCTGAGAGTTATCAACGATAGTATATAATTATCTCGAGACAGATTCATTAGTTTGAATTGAACTTTTTCCGGAAAAATTACTTTGGAATGTTTCTAGTAGGAGTAATACTTTCTTGTCTGATCGCTACTGACATAGGTCTAGCTTTATAAAAATATTACAACTAGGCAATGAAACACAACTGTGAGCAGTTCTAAATTATTGCGCAACCTTTGAAAGCAGGTACAGCAAGCTGTCGTCGCTCAGACTCTACAAGAACTACGAGCTCAAAGCCTCTCGTCTCTGAAAGCCAGCGGCGACATATCCTGAGGCTAGAGGTACCTCGCCGGGTTTTTCCAGCAAGCGAAACAGCACGGCATCGTGCACAGCAGGGTGTCCTTGAAGGCCTCCCTGAAGTCGCGGTTGAAGTAGGCGTATATGAGGGGATTCAGGGCAGAATTGAAGTAGCCTACCCAGAACAGCATGCCGACTACCCAGTCTGGGGTTGGGCAGCTCTTTTCTCCGCACAGGGTCGTTATCACGTACCTGAAATCAGAAATGAGGATTTTAACAATTAGATATTGAAAGAGTTACAAACTGCGATAAAAAACATACCAGAAATGAGGATTTTTAAATTAGAGATTGTAAGAGTTTTGTCCAATTCTGATAAACTAGTTGGACTCATGATCTATGACTTTAAAAGAGTCCGAAACGGTGAGATCTATTAAAAAACTTCAAACAGAAAAAGATCTTGAAATTCTCTGAAAAAATTTCAGATAATTTTTCTCTTAAAAGTTAACTATTGTTTTGATTCCTTTAGATTTTTTAATCAGATTCATACTCTTGAAAGCCTACTTCAACAGTCATGATTTCTTCGATTTTTTCTTCTTCCTCTTCCTCTTGCTGAATGTTCAGAAATTGTTCAAATGTTTCTGAGTCTTTGGTCTCTTCTTTAAAATCACGTGTATCTTTCTCTATTGTACTCAACTGGACAATTGAGCAAGACAGATCATAGAAATTGGTATAACCTGGAGAAGAGTACAGAATTTCAAGATCTACAACTTTTCTTTGAGTTTTTTTTTAACACTTATCTTTTCCGAGAAAAATGAAAAAACCCTTGACGTTTGACCCCGGATAACTTTTGATGCACATATAGGATCGATGGGGATTTTCAAAACTTTGTTTGTAAAGGTAAACCCTAGCTCTTGACCAAAATCTGTCCATTTTTGGTATTTCAAATGTCTATATTGACCGGACTAAAACAAGATATGTTACTATGCTGTCGTCCAAGGGGGCACAATGCGCGTTTTGTTTTAGTGAATACAAATTGAAAAACATAAAACTTGTGATAATAAAATTAAATAGTTTTTCAAAAATGGTTCACTTCCTAAACGTTAAGTCATAACAGATATTGAAGTAGGGGTTCTTTCAAAATGCCAATTAAATTAAATAGTATTTCGAGAATAGTTCGCTTTCTAAACGTTAAATCATAAATGTGTTAATTTTCAGGAAGCATCGACTTATGCTCAGAAACGGGTTGAGATAACGAATTCGATTTGTACCATAAAACAGCAGAGAAATTGAATGATGTGTTAACCCATTTGAAGACCGAGAAAAGCAAAAATAGCTCTATTATTAGAAAAAAGAGCTGGACGAAATGCTATTTGCATGTCTCTAGTGAACAAACAGCGTTTAAATAGCCGCTCAACCGGTTCTGGGTGAATTATTATGAAAATAACAAACAAAGCATGTTCTTTATAAAGATTGCATTTTATTTTTCATACTTTTAGAGTGAAATTAGGTCCCTCTATAACGTCACACTAGCATTCTTCATTTTCTTCAACGACCGTTTCTCCATCTTCACAGTGCTCTGCAAAATTTGAACTAACCATTTCATCTCCGGATAGATATCGACACCAGTAATTTTTCAAACTCTCTATTTTTTTCTTCATTTTTTGACCCAAAACTAGCCCGATGAGTCACTATGTCGAATCTTACGCGATGGACCTAATGCATTTTGTATGTCAAAGTGGTTTCCACCGTACATTCAAGCAGGAGATAATAGGATGTGAATGTCCAGGAATTTATGAAACGATAGTCCTCCAAATAAATAATGCAACGCCACCTTTGGTTGAAAAAGTGAAATTTTGGACAAACTGCGTTTTGCAAGTCTGCTCTTCACTTATTGTTGTTCGTTAGCCTAAAAGTACATAAACACGCACCGGCGAACTAGTAAACTTTTACAAAACTATTGATTAAAATGCAACAGTAGATTCTTTTGCACTAATTCTCAGTTCCTTTAATGAATTCAAATGCGATAGTTTATCACGTTTCAACAATCATTATTCAGTCCATAATCTCTTCTTCGATTTTTCATTTTCAATTCATAACACAATCATGGCAGCAGTCGATTTACGTTTACGTTCAAGAGATATACTAAATAGGTCTTCACTTGGAAAACTGTGGATCTGAACTAAACGTGTATAGTCAAATTTAGGATGGACTGCAGTCCGCGGACAGTCAGTTTTCGATTATCAGATCAGGTCTTACAAATCGTAAGTTAGTTAAATCCACTGTAACGTGTGTAGTGCGCTACAGATTTTGACTGTTAATTCAAATCGAAAGTCCTGGGACTGCAAACCGCCGGATCGTGTATAGGCACCATTACACATGTCCAATGTGCTTTATTCTTTTTCATTTGAAGTTTTAAAACTTATGTATTTTGGAATGTACTTTATTCGTTTTCATTTGTAGTTTGGCAATTTATGTATTCTTGAGATTTTCGGAGACATAATGATGATTATAGAGCAGTGGCGTAACAAGACCTCAATTATAAGTGGGCGAGATAAAATTTGCGAGGCCCCTTGTTGGAAAAAGGTTTTCATGAAAAACAACCGAAATTATCTAACATTTAATAAAATATATTTGACGAGTTATGAAGTACCTAATAATCAAATGAAAATTGTCGGCTTCTAGCCTCACTAAACTGCTTAATTATGCCGTCATAGTCCATCTGGGATGTTGAATCTGTTTCGATAGAGATGGTTGTCAAAGCAGACAGTCTTTCCTGATATATTGTATTTCGCAGTTTATTTTTTATCAGCTTTAATTTCGAGAAGCTTTTTTCAGCAGAGGCTGCACTCACCGGTATAGTCAATATATGGATGATTTTCTTGCATGTTGTTTTTTGCTATATATTGGAAAACCTGTCTCACATCTTCAATGAAGACTGGACACTGTATCCCCATACAGTGAAAAGAGTCTTGGACTCGATTTTCGTGAAAATACCAGTACTGGAAACCGCTTCACGATATCTTCATTTGTTTTGAAGATTTCGAGCATGTGCCATAACTTTTTTATTTTCGAAAATATCTGAAATCGATTAAAAATTTTTACAAGCACTTTTTTACTGGGACTAAGAAACAATTTTTATTTTTTTATCTCTAACTTTTTGAAATGAAAAAATTGTTTTTTCCACACTTAGTAGACGAGACAAAAAAATGAACATAGTGTATAATTTCAATTTATGGTGCTTACTCGAAAATCGAGCCCAGGACTCCTTTCAAAATTTTTCTCTATCTACTCCAGAAATTTCAAAAACAGTCAAAATTAAGCAATTTGGGATACCCCGTACAGGTTCATCGCTGCTTTCATAGTGTAATATTTTTTCTGATTTAGGGCGGTGGAGATACGCTCTGGTGACCCTCAGCTAGCAACTAGAGTTAACTAATGTATATTAGGTATTTCTTGCACGGTTTGTTTGGATTTCTGCATATATATTACGCTATTGGAAGTTGATAAGTAAGCTGAGAGGTACGAAATAGAAATTGTCAACAGAAAAAAGTCTTCATATAGAGATATTTGTAAATAAAATAATTTATCTTAGAGGGAAAGGGGATCATTGGGCCGCGAGGCCTTTAAGGGCGCGAGACCGTGGGCGGTCGCCCACGCTTAGTTACACCAGTGTTATAAAGATTATCGAAACTTTTTGAAACATAGAAGAATTCAAATTGGTTATCATCTAAATGAATGCCAATTTAAATTCTCAGGTCCACAGATCTTTTTATCCACCTCATGATATAAAGATCTGTGAGCCTGGGAATTGAAATTCGCATTCATTTCGATGATAACCAATTTGAACTTTTCTATGTTTCTGAAATAATCTCGGTGTGGCCTCGATAAAGAAAAAGAATTTTTCTTTTTTTGTATTATCGAAACTGTTGGCAACTCAACATTTGTTTTCTGTCATCTTAAAAACTCTAACCTATCCAGTTAAAGCCAAAGCATTCAAATATATGTTTTTAAGAAAAAAAAATTCTTTGCCTTTACGGAGGCCACATCGAGAATATTTTTGAAACATAGATGAATTCAAAATAGTAATCATCGAAAAGAATACCATTTTCAATTCCCAGGCTCAGAGATCTTTTATCATGAGGTTGGAGAAATGATATTAGATTTTGTCACTGAGATGAGAGATATACCGGTTTCGGCCTTGTTGGGCCTCATCAGTATCCCGAACATCTCAGGACAAAAATCTTCATAAAAAACTTCTCTGAGCCTGGGAATTGAAAATGATATTCATTTCGATGATTACTATTTTGAATTCATCTATGTTTCAAATATATGTATTACAAAAATAGGTAATAATAACCCTTAATCACGTATTATAGATATATCAAGATGTACAATTATTCAAGTTGTAAATCGATTTGATAACACAATGAATTCTTGATGTATAGGCTTGGGGGGAGGCAGGTCGCGTTGAAAAAATAAGTATCAGTCTCGTTCTGAAAATACGGTTAGTAGCGTAAATTCTAGAAGAGCTATTCCAACAACACTAGATAAAGAGAGAATATTGTCAAACATACTCAATATGGATCATATCAAATATTCATCAGAAAAAATACTGAATTACACCAGATATGTCTTTATCCGACAACAAGATATCCTACAAGAGGTGATTTATCATAAAAATGGTCTATTACCCCCGGGACTGTTAAGGTCTGTTAGAAACTGGGGCTGAAAGAGAAACAGAAACAGAAAAACATTAAGTGAATCCCACAAAAAATGTTTTTTTTGAATCGATAGTTTCCATTCATCAAGATGATTATATCTACCCAACCAAATGAAATAACGGAGAAAATACCCTAAGTACTCAAACTCAAGACCAATCCGAATACCAAAAATATCTTATCGAACATAAACATATATCAGTGCTTAAAGAATAATTTGGGAATCATAACGATGTGGAAGGAAAACACATTCTGGTGTACTGCCCAGATATGATACCTCCTCGAGTGCATAAACATCCAGGTGGAAACTGGAAACTTCGTCCGAGAGGAAAAATATCAGTCAACTACCATGGCAGATCTCAATGTACAAACACATTCATGAAATCAGAAAAAAAATTTTGCTCATTCCATTGAAACAAAGTCACTTGAAACACATATTGTTATCATTTTCATAGTTCCTAAATTCATGCGACAAAATTCAGAAGGTGAATGCTCTATGAAATTAAGATGGGTCTCTCCTACAACAAAATTTCCTCAGCCCATCCCTTTCCGAGATATCATCCTTAAAAGGTGGTGACTAAAATTCATTTTCAATTTTTTTCTAAAATTCCCTTTAGCAGTAAACTTGACTTTTTGTAATTTTCGTGAACTTGCAAAGGAGTAATAACTGCGGTTTGTTTTTCAATATTTCTGTTTCATTATACAGGGGTGAAATTAGCAACACATACTTCATTTCATATCGAATTTTTTTTCCAGATGAAGTTTCATGAATTAAGGAATACACACAGGTGATTTTCACACCCAACAAAACCTGAAGTAAAATAGTTAATTGAAATCCTTATTTTGTTTGGAATTTTTTTTTCATTCCCATATTTTCTTCTAAAAACCACAAGCTGAAGACAAAAATCATATTTTTTAATTATTTCAACAAATTGAGTGGGAAACAGTGCAGCTGTTAAATGTGGAAGGATTCATAATAAATGCTAGGAATGACATCTTCCACTTAAACTACACGGGAGCAGTCTACGTGTCATGGATTAGGAAAACCAATAAAAACTGAATTTTACTAACCACCTTTTAAGGATGATATTTTGGAAAGGCGTGAGCTGAGGAATTTTTGTTATAGAAACAACCCATCCTGTATTTTGTCACATGAATCATGAATATAGGTATAGATACACCCCTTATTTCCGAGATAACGAATCAAATATATTTTTTCTAATAAAAAGGGTACCTCACTTAAACATAAAAAAGTTTTTTTTTATATATGCGAGCTACTATATTTTAGATGCAGCCAACAAAATTTTTACATTTTCTTAATAACTTTTGTAGTGAATTAGGTATGCTTTACAAAAACGATAACATCCTGGCAATTCTTTATAATAATCCTGGAGATACTGGCATTAACCTCCTTGTGAAGGCAGTATGAGTTATGAATATTCAACTTTCAACTGTTGACTTCGAACGCTTAATTCAAATCCAGGATTAAGAAAGTTTAGTTCAAGATTAACTGTGCCGAGCTTTGATCCTAGGCTGTCAAAGGTGAGGCCAATGAATCTCAAGGACAAAAGTTAAAAGATCGTTGAATTGATCTACATTTTTAAATTTATGTATAGTACCTACCAGAGGAAGAAAGGAAGCCAACACAACATAAATGCTCCCATTATGATTCCGAGGGTCCTAGCTGCTTTATGTTCGGCCTTCCAAGTCTTGGACTGTGTCCTGATGGTGGTGCCTGAAAATGACGACGTAAAGGTATCACTGATTTTTTTTCAAAATGAAAAATTAATAAAATCAAGGGTATTGGGAATACCAATTTCTAGTTCTCAGTACCGAACACTATGAATTTAACAATTATATACCACAATGAGATTTCCAGGAAATTATTCTGGATGATTTTCGACTGTTGATGATTCTCGAAAAAAGTTTGCATCAAATCGATCCTTGATGTTCACGAGCGTGTTTTGAATTATTTCACATTGTCCCTGAACCTTTAATAGTTCTTTCAGTCATAATTTTCATTATTGAAATATCACACATAATTGATTAGTTGTTTCCAAACAAAAAAATTCCTGGTCACGATTCACCCTTATAATTCCTAATGATTCTGGATAAACCCGAGAACACAAAATGAGCGTTCAAAAATATTTCTTCCAAAATAATGAATACCCATACCGGTAGATCATTTAAGATTTCTGGAAAACTGAATGTTACTCAATTCTAAGACTAACCAACTTCTAGGAACACAACATATTTCCGAAAGAATGTAATGCTTGAATGATTTTAACATAATTTTCATTCGAAAAAAGTTTGTATGTTATTCATAATAATGCTAGAATATTTCATTTATGAGATGGGTTCTGCCCATAAATATTTCTCAATGCAAAATTCACTAAACGATATTTATTGAAATATTCGAACCTTCACAGATTTTGGAGATGATTGTTACTGAAAATGAACTCCAAGCCTGAGGCCAAACAGGAGTTCAGGAAATAGCCTAAAAAGAGGACCCCACCGCCAATGAAATTCAAAGTGTCAGAATCCGCTGGAAAGTTAATAACGACTGTTGTTAGGGATTGTAAGGGGACAATATTCATTGATTACAACAAAGAAGGAAAAACAGAACCGGAGACTACTATGCAGCGAATTTAGAAAAATTAAAGGAAGCCATCAAGAAAAAAACGTCGTGGAAAATTGACCAAGGGTGTGTTGCTCTTACAGGACAAGGTGCTGGTTGACAAGGGCTGAGTTGCAATGGCTGCTCTGCACAAGCATGGCTTCCATTCAACAGTTCATCCAGCTTACATTCCGAACCTGGCCCCTAATGATTTTTATTCGTTCCCCAATTTGAAAAAAGAATTGAGGGGAAGAAAATTTTCCGACGGCAATGAGGTGAAGCAATCAATTTTTGTTTATTTTGAAGCGAAAAATAAAAAATATTTTAAGATGGTGTAGAAGAATTAATTTATAGATCTGATGAATGCATTGAGCTTAAAAGTAATAATTACCTATATTTAAAGGAAAGATAGATTATGGGTCGGTTTCACAAAACTTTGTTTGTACCGTTAAATTAATTGGAGCCAAGGGGATTCGTTTGAAATTTCAAAACTAGTGATGCGATTGGTTCAAATTTACGTAAGACTTTTTAATCACACAATTAAAGTTTTGTGAAACCGACCCTTATTGTTTTATTTTAATCAAAATGCTTTCATTCCACGAACTTAAAAACCTCCTCTCGTATGTTAATGATTGAGGATATCCACTCAACGCATTCTCCTAAGACTATGCCGAGTGGTTCGGAAGTTATGTCTTGTGGAAAATATGGATCACATTCATATAGCACCCTGTATCTTGTATAATTGGCATCGAAGTACCCACTACCATATGTTATTAGCAATCATTTCTGCGTCATATATCCATCGTTAACTATGAAATATTCTGTATATATTAGATTTTGAAATTTATTTGGAAGAGCTTTTTTCAGAAATTACCTGTAACTCTTAAATGAATTGAGATATTCATAAGCTTGTCATTTTTACAAGAAAAGATATCGAAATCATCAGAATCACCCTTATCTCACTCTGGTTGCTCTCAGTCAGCAATGAATTTGGGTTGGGACTAAAATCCACAAGGTTAAAGAGATTCAAATAATCCTTTTTTCTGCATCGTATCGCCGAATAAGCAAACAATGGCAAATCGCTATAGGGGAGAAACGAAAAAGTCATTATTCTGACCCAGCATCCCCTCCAATGGAAGCTCACGATATCGATTACCCGATCTATAGACAAGTATTATCCACATAACGTACTGACATTGATGAAATGAATATTTTCGCTCCAGTTGACACCTCGATGATCTCTACTCAGCGTATCGACAGCTTCACTCATACGACCTTCTATCAATCTTGAATTGGATTTTTCCAATCGCTGGATTCGACTGGTCCGTATACTTGACGTTTCTGTTCGCTTCATATACCGGGTTTCACATGAAACGAAGGAATGGTTTAATTGCTGTCTTTTATTGTCATTGATTTAAAGTCCTTCAGCCTAGTTCATAATTCACATTTGGGTGTGGTGATATACATTACAAAAAAAAATATAATTCTTCTATTATATTATCTTTAGCGCTTATTAAAAATAATAGTAATAATAATAAAGGCCTTTATTGAAGAAGAAAATATTATAAATTATTACAGTGACATTAATGGGCGAGGTTCAGTTCGCCCGGGTAAATACTCTGTATTGGGAGTTTTCTTGTTGAAGTGTGGAAATGATCATAGTAGAAAGTTAGTATGTCATTGCTGAGTAGAATGTTCAATCTCTATCTTATAGGTTCGCTATCAGGTCCGGATCTAGGGGGGCAAGCGGGGCACTTGCCCCGGGCGCCAGCTCAAGGGGGCGCCAAAATAAACCATTTTGATTTTCTCGGAAAAAATTTATTTCCTAGTGCTAAAATCGACACGATTACAATGCCAAGAATCTTTAAAATTAGTTAATGGCCTCCCTGACATTTCAGTCCCCGTGGAAAAAGGGGGAGGAGTTGGATTCGCAACAATTTTCTGGTTTTCAATCGACTTAGCTATTATGTAATCGGCAGAGGTTTTTCATGAATTGATAACTTCCTGTGGCTCGTGGAGCACTTTCTGGTTGAACAAAAATCATTGAAACTTTTCGGTGACGATAATTCCATGAATTTTGTTTACCGAAAAAGTGCTCAACGCGCCTCTGAAGAAGTTATAAATTCATAAAATACGCCATGCATATATAATCCTTACAAAATGATCGTTTTATTGTCGGTTTTTTAGGCGGCATCTTTGATTTGGGTTTAATCTGGGTTTAATTTGGGTTTCATCATGTGGCAAGTGTGGGTACTCTCATAATTCAATAATTGTTATCCATTCTCCAACAAGGATATTTTTTTCCATGAAGGGGATAAATATGGAATCTTCTAATTGGTTTTCCCATTCTAGAGATAGAAGTATTCAAATTCGTATTTCAAGGTCTGTTATCTGTTATTATTCATATTTCAATAATAATAATAATAATAAACGTTCTTTATTAGAAAAACATCCAAAAGGCCATCGACCGAGGTCCTACAGCCTGTCATATTTCATTTTCACGAATGTCATTCATCAAGCGTATGTGTATATTGGTTTTTTTTTCGTTATTACTCATTGATACGTCTTGATTTATTAGCAATTATAATATTTATTTCACTCCTTTCTCCCTAATATTCATATTTTATTTTTATGTTAATATTGTTTCATGGAATGTGGTTTGTTTCGAAAACAGTTGCCCAGCTGAAAAAAAATCCCGTGGGCGCCCATGCATGAAAAAAAGAAATAAAAAGAAATAATAAACTGATGTCGTCTGCGCCTTATCGTTTCTCGAAAATTTTTGTTTTGCCTTCCCTGAGAAAAAATTCTGCGGGTGCCCAAGCAACGCACGCATAGACTCAGTAATTTCTTTGCCTGGGAAATAACCATAGACTATTAATAATAATAATATTATAAGTAATATTATTAGTAGTCTGTGGAAATAACCGACTCATAATTGCGGTTTTTACTTATGTCTTTCTGGTTATTTGTGTGAACGTGTAATCAATTACAAAATTGATTGTTGGTGAAACTTCGAAATTTCGCCGAACCTATCACGTGGAGGTTGGGGGTCGGATTTTTGCTTCTTTGTTTGTGTTGTGTG
Source organism: Hippodamia convergens (assembly GCA_038502775.1). Taxonomy (NCBI): domain Eukaryota; kingdom Metazoa; phylum Arthropoda; class Insecta; order Coleoptera; family Coccinellidae; genus Hippodamia; species Hippodamia convergens. Next base: position 76,609,729 of record CM076609.1, read on the forward strand.
TGTGTGTTTTTGTTGAAAGCATGGATATTTAAAAAAAAAATGTTTAACTATGCGATTTGCTATGTATTCACGAAAAGCATACAAAAGGATTCTCCAAGAGGCGAGTGATAAAGGGCAAAATTTGGTTGGGGGTATTAACTTTTGTTTGAAATTCAATTGACGAAAGATCAGTTTGAAAAATTAATGCATTGAAAATTATTGAGCGGTGGTTTTTTAAATGTTCTAAAGTTTTTTCGAAAAATAAAAATGAAAAATGAAAAAAACTTTTCGAATTTTTTTGTCAATATTTCTTTTTTGAATATTCGAGCAACATCTGCAATAAAATTGTGGAAAAGCTCGGAAAAAACTTTCTTTCTCATGTTTGAAAGGTTATGAACTTTCCAGAGCAACAAGCGTGATTCTTTAATTAGGTATTTCAGAAACTCGATCGGGTGAAACAAAAAAACGGATGGCTGTGGATTGATTTAGCTTTTGGTAGGGTTTATATGAACATGAACATATTGAACGCAAAAAGCACACTTAACATTCTTAGTTTTTGTTTGATCCAACGCTTGATTTTCCAAAACCAGAAGCCCTCATTTCAGTGCAATTTTTTTTTTCGAAAAAAGCAATGTCTTTGAAGGGAAATTATTCAGGTTCTGGAATCTCACCGTTAAATTTTTGTGTCAAAGACAAAAGGATCCTTTTTTATTTGAGGGTCGATATCTCCATGATAAGTAGACGTATCAAGATCTAAAAAAAAAATTGAAGGTAAATTAACGAAGTATCCGAACATTATAGCGGTTAAGAAAAAAAGACTGAAAAATTAAATTGAAAATTTTGTTGTTACTGGTTTCTCTAATAGTGATCAATAACTAATGACATTACAAGATTTCAAAGTACTAATCCAGAAACAAGATACTCGGGGCTACAATTTCTTTTTTGTTTTTTCTTGTACTACCATCGACCATTCCTCTCGAGGTAATGGCCTGTTGAAAATTGCTCAAAAAATTTCGATTTCATTTTGATCCTTTAATTCATTCCAGTAGTGATGATATAAATTTCTTAAGTTTTCAATTCTCATACAAAACTTTAGAGGGGGGGCGCCATCATGAATTTTTGCCCCAGTCAGAAAAAATCGGAGATCCGCGCCTGTTCGCTATTGGTTTCGTACGATTGGTAATTACCTTGTCGTGGTGTTATCGCTTAAGTAGTTGTTATGAATCCTGAGAACCATGTTCTCGGGACGAGCAACGAAAATTAGGATTACCAGGCTTCAGTCTCCCTTTCCCCATGTCCCCATAACAACATAAGTTGAATGTGTTTCAGAGGAATCCTTAGGCACCAAGAGGCAATGAAGGAAGAATGCCGATTCCGGACGAAGCACCGAGCAGACTACATAAAATCGTATCTTCTTTATTCTTCATTCCAGGACTCGTGTCGAGGAGACCCTTGATCAGGAGGGCCTAGGAATCATCGTAGATAGAGCTGGTGAGCAAAGGGTTCGAGTTATGTGCAATTGAGACAAGGGAGTGGTGACCATGGCTCTTTCGAACCCTCGAGTCCTCTGACATGAGACAGACTGACAAAATACTTCTAGCTTCACATGCAAACTAGCACCGCTAGAACGAACAGGAGTCACGACTCCTGAGATTGAAACAGGCCAAGGGCCGGACCCAAGCTTCAAGTTTGGACTCCATTCAGAGTACTAGGACTTTATTGTTAACCTTGAACGATATAGAAATTTCATAGCTCTATTCTCGAAGATACCAGGGGCATAAGCTCTTCATCATAATTTGAACAAGCAGGGGTAGTAGAGTCGTCCAACAACCCTAGGTCCGTAGCAGAGACGTGGGGACATACGGAACTGGGAGTCAACCAGTAAATAATTCCTCCCTACAACAGTAGCTGCATATTATATAACTTCTACTGCCGACAAGCAAGCTCTAAACTCACATCCCAGGTATCCCGGGAAAGGAGTGATCAAAGCGTTGAATGAAATGCTTACTAATACCATAAGGTTTGTTCGTGGGTCAAATTCCGAACCGGTTCGTTACCTAGTCCAGAATTAATAAACAAGGCTATATTTCCGAACAGATTCTGACCTAACCTCATTGCGAACGTTCTTTGAATCAAAAACGGTCTGTGTGTTTATTTTCATGATAAAATTCCGTAGCTATATTGGCCACTCGAAAATTTCCTGAAGATCTCCGTCACTTGAAGATTAATTATGTATAAAAGATATGTCTCACATTTACGAGACCCAACAACAAATAAAACTCAGGTAAGAATCAATTTGGAACTACCAGTTCTTGCTTCAACCCCGGAACTCTTGGAACCGATTCGTTATCGGTGTAAGTCGATCTGCGCTTGAGCACAGTTTAGAAAGCTATTCTACACAATGTCTTGAGTAGAGTTCTGCAATGGTTCGGAACTCGACCCGCGAACAAAGCCATAATATTTGGTGTCCCAGCGGCCGAAACAAGTTGCCTGGATGGAATCGGTGTCCTTGGGGTTCTAGCCAAGTAGCTGGTAGGGTTTTTTAGTTGTGTGGAAGTCCAACACCCGCTGGCTCCTTCAAGAAATGACCGAAGCCAGGGGCTAGGCTATTGAGCTCTTTCCTCACCTCAACGCCACAAGAATGTACGTTTTGGAAGTATGTGCACCACATTATTCGGATGTCTCATTTATGTAATGATCCTTTTTTTTTTTGTGGCCTGGAGAGGAAGGAAAAAAGCTCTTAATACCCAGACTAAAATGAGTCTGGATACTATTGGGCCACCATTTCTCCGCCATACACACAGGACCCCGGACCCGTGAGCCTCCCGCATTGGGGGGGGAACCTGCGGCAGCATGACGCCCCCCTATAATCTCGGCTGGATCACAGGAAGACATCACCCCGGCGCAGGCACCCCACCCACGTTCGACCCGCTCATCCAGTATCACTAGCGCATGACAGGGAGATAGCGACCCCAGCCCGGCTGCTATTGGCACCGGCCAGATCTTGATGGTGCCAGCAAGTGTTGGACTCAAACCAACTAAAAAAACCTCCCTCGGTCGCTCGTCAGGAACCCCAAGGACACCGATTCCATCTGTGCAACTTGTTGCGGCCGCCGGATGCGCCTCCTCGGTATTCTACGGCAACTGCAGTGCTAGAAGGACTCGCTCCTGCCCTGTGGAGTGTTTGGGATTTGGGCGTGGAGCTTGTCATCTAGTTAGGGTGGTCAACATAATGTATAGTCTTCGTAGTAGGAGAGGTCTATATGTTTTTTGACTCCACGTTCCGTATTTCCCCTTCTCTGGTTACGGAACTCGAGAACTTGGGTAGATCCTCATGGAGGTCTTGGACTTCCTTCCACTTTCTGAGTAGCCTCGTAGGATAGAAGAAATTTTCCCTGACTTATTCGAGAATAGATTTGCGAGAGGCCGGTGTTAGCGGCTGCCAATAGTACTCTTTGGGTCGTCCCATCCGAAGATTCAAGGTTTCCAGTAGAGCCCTAGCAGCCTGCATGGGGTATCAACTTGGGTACCCTTGCATGTGGTGCTCATGGTGTACTTTGGGTCTACCCCGAGTCTAAGGACTCGAGGGGCCAATAGGACCATGGAAGACCACGCCAATCCCTCGCATCTCATCACTCGAAGCCTTTTGCTTACTGGCTCGGTCTCCGGCAATTCTCCAGCACTCTCCTAACTTGAGGTTGCTTAGACCAGAGCCTCGGAGATTGGGAAAGGGAATGTTGAGGTTATGGTTTGGTCGAGAGTAGTTTTCTGGGGGATCGGTGTTAGCAGAGTGCCCGTTGTACTCATCGGGTCATCCCATCCGAAGATTCAAGGTTTCCAATAGAGCCCTGGGCCTCTGCATGGGGTGCCAGCATGGGTACCCTTGCATGTGGCGTTCACAGTACACTTTGGGTCTACCCCGAGTCTAGAGTCTCGGGGGCCAATAGGACCGTGGTTGACCACGCCGTTCCCTCACATTCTATTACTCAACTCTGTTTGTTCGCGATCTTTAGGCGAGCGTCGGCTCGGAGGAACACTTGGTGCCCACAATGGGGCAAGATATGGGGAAAGCGTGTTTTGCCTCAGAGGCTCGTTTTGGAATCAGAGTATGTTCAGAGACAATTCAGCGATGATGGGTGAATCTGGCTTTTTTCTCTTTCACTATAAATAATAGGTTGGTAGAAGTATATGAATTGGTGGATGATTTACCGGGCGAGTTCGGTTCTGGATAAATGGTGAGCAGGGGGGTTCTTGGGTGGGAGTCTGTGGTTAGGCTCCAGAGGTGCTCGAGAGGTGTGGCTGGGGCTACTTTAGCCATTCGGCAATGGGCCTAGGCATAAGATGGAGACCTACTGCGAGTAGGAGGGGGGGGCTACCGAACTAGGGATAATAGAAAATGCTGGATGGGTCCATGTTGGTAAGAAGTTTGGACACCGAAGATTGCGGAGAACGAGATATATAGATAGATATTTTATTGTCTGTTGAATTTGTTACTTTTTTGGCAATTTTTGGAAATTTTTTCGAGAGACAAGTATAGAGATGTGATGGGGGTCACTCTTTAGGTTTTTCTACGTAGAGATAGGGGGTTGAGGGATCGCTTGCTTAGAAAGCTTGGACACCGAAGATAGTGGAGATCGGGATATTATGGATGGATATTTTATTGTCTGATGAAATTTTTCGGCAATTTTGGAATTTTCCGAGTGTTAAGTATGAAAATGAGATGGGAAACACACTTTAGATTTCTCTACGTAGAGATAGGGGGTTGAGATACAGCTTCCTTTGTTTGTGGGGGAATTTTTTTTTTTTTTCTCCTCAATCATATTTGCCGTTTTCTTCTCTTTCTTTTTCTTCCCGTGCTTTTTCTTTCATAACAGTTATTATCCAGTCTGTTATCTTATTCCAATTTTCTTCGCTTTCTAGCATTTTTCTACTATATTATCTTTTGTATAGCGGAAATTTGGGTCGTTTGTGGTTTCTTCTGTTAGTTTCTTCCTTGTTTCTTCCCATTTCTTGCACCATAGGATGTGGTCCGGTTTATCTAGCCCATCGCAGTTCCAGCATTTGGCGCGATTTGTCTTGCCCATCTTCTTTCTATAGGTCCCGAAACAGCCATTGCCGCTTAGGAATTGTACCGTCTCATATTGTAGGTTGCCGTGTTTACGGTCCATCCATTTTAGGGGGTCTTTTATAAGTGTCTTCGTCCATCCTGCTCCTTTATGCGCCCGTACCTCTTCCATCCATTTTCTTCTTGTAATTTCTCTTGCTTCTTTCTTCTTAATCTTGAATCGGTATATTTCCCTTCTCTCTTCTGCTAGTAGGTCTACTGGTAACATTCCCGCAATGATTAGGGCTGCCATTCCTGATACGTTCTTGTAGGCCCTTATCGAGCTTATTACTACTCCCCTTTGAGCTTTCCTGAGTTTTTCCCTGGCTGTAGAAAATTTTTTTAGGCTTTTTGCCCATATCTCTGCGCCGTACAGTAATTTTGACATTGCTGCAGAGGTGAGCACTTTTCTTTTCTTGGTTGTCGGACCGTCTATTCTAGGCATTAGCATCCTTAGGCTGTTTATCGTTGCCCTTGTCCTTTCTACTGCGTAGTCGAGCTCATGAAGCTCAGGTGTTTGTCCAGTATTATTCCCAGGTATTTCATCTGGTCTTTCACCTCTATTTCCACTCCTTCTATCTTTACCTTTTTTTCATCTAGTGGTCTTTTTCCTATAACTGCTAATACCTCTGTCTTGTGTGGTGCTAGTTGTAAACCTTTGGTTCTCAGCCATTCTGCTATTTTTTCAGCAGTGGCTTTTGTTTTTTTCCATGTTTCCTCTTCTGTTTTGCCAGTTGCTATCATTAATAGGTCATCTGCATAGGCTACCATTTTTATGCTTCTATCTTCTTCTGTGAGTTTCAGGACACCATTATATAGGATATTCCAGAGAGTTGGGCCTAGGATAGATCCTTGCGGTACTCCACATGTTAGTTTTTTCTTCTTGTGTTCTGTCTTCAATGTCCTGTTCAGAAAGTAATCTTTGATTACGTTTCTCATGTGTTCGGATATTCCGATATTTTTCAGTTCTTCTAATATCTCTTTCCACCCTGCCGAATTGAAGGCATTCTTGATGTCGAATGCTGTTATTAGGGTAAATAGTCGGAGCTTGGGCGAGCCTTTTTTTGCCCACTCTGCGAGGTTAATCACTTCTTCTAGGGCTGTGATTGTGGACCTAGCTTCTCTGAACCCATGTTGGTTCTCGGATTATGCATTCTTTTCGTCCATTTCTGTTTTGAGCCGTCCCAGGATGAGTTGCTCGTATAATTTTCCGGCTACGTTCAGCAGGCAGATAGGTCTGAAACTTCCCGGTTCCATGTCTGTTTTACCTGGTTTCCTTGCTAGCACGAGTTCTGCTTCTTTCCAGATCTCGGGAAATTCAGATTTCTTCCAGACACCGTTGTACATTTCCAGTATTTTTTCTTCGTGGTCAGCTATTACTGCTTTGAGTATTTCTCCGGTTATTCCGTCTGGTCCTGGAGCTTTTTTTGTTTTCATTCTCTTTACGGCTGCTATGAATTCACTCATTTTGAATGGTAATGATCCTAAGTGATGTTATCCCTACCAGTAGGTTTTTCAAGGCTGGTTTTCTACAGTTAGCATACAGTGAAAAAGCATATTCTTTTAAAGGACTGCAAATGGTCTAGTAAATTCAGGTTGCAGTTTCGATGATACCTTGATTTGTTCCTTTGGAAACAGTTTTCTTCTTAATATTTTCAGTGTGGAGGTTGAAAGCGCATTTAATATTTTTCTCTATTTCAGTATCCTAATGAAGTTCATAACAGTACCAAAAGCAGTACTTTAATGAACTCATTACAGCATTGTTTTCAGTTATATTTTTCGTTATGTGGTTGTCAATACTGACCTCCGATCCTACTAATTTTTAAAACAAATCATTTCAAATTCCATAGTCTGTCAAATTTCTTAAGTCACATCCACTGTCAAGATACAATACAAAAGTCACTAGGATATACAATGTGAATGTTTATTTGAATTTCGAGAGTATTTCATTGAAATAGAGAAATATCGTCTAATACTCATGGCAGAAGACAATTCCAACACTCATGCGTTTTCGTGTTGGAATGTGATACCATTCTGCAACTTGTTTAAAAATATACCATTCCCATCCAGATGAATACTGCAGTATAGGAGATTCAGGTGCGATTTTATGGATGAAAATAATGTAGTGAGATTTGTCAGCATTAATAATTCTCATCATCCATTTTCCATACCAGTCCGGTGCACATTCGAAAAAATCTTGTATTTTCTAGATAAATTTGCTTGAAGATCTCTCAAACTGTAGGATATGAAGTTAATCAGACACTTCTGTTATCATGTCGTGAAAGTAAAGATTGAATAGTAGGGTAGATATGTAGATAATGGGGACCCTTGTCGAGTGCCCTGTTCGGGGCAAAAAGAATCCCTCAAGCGCTCTCCAAGTTTTACTAACAACTTCTTGCCTTGTAGGAAGCTTTTGCAAATTTTTATCAGTTTGAAAGGAAATTCAACCTTGTTCAATTTATAGAGAAATTCTTTGCGCCACATGCAGTCAAAAGTTTTTTGGACAACTAAGCTCTTGTTATTTAGTGTTTCAATCTGGACATTCGAAGAGAGGATTGTAAGTGAGTGAACTGTCGAACTGTTGTTTTTGAAAACAAATTGGAAGTTGGAAATATGTTGATCTATATATGTGAACAGTGAGGTTTACAATAGCTTACACAACGCTGGTCGTAGGGTGATGGGTCCATATATTATATTCCTACACTATGTTCATTTGATTTCGAATTTGAGATCATAGTAATTTGTCCTCATTCAAATATTTCCGGCAATATAGGAATCTTCATTCATACAGTATCCATAGATTTTAATAAGGGGTATCTTGTCGTTGGCATGTACCTAATGCTATTGTTGCTTTTGTGTCGTGCTTGATAGTAGTCTGCCTCATTTATCATTGTATTTTGTGCGCCTTTCTCCTAGATACTGGAGAATTCTCTGTACAGGGTGATTCATTTATCTTGGTAACCCCAATTTTCTCGAAAACGCGCGAATATTTTTTCATTTTGTGAATGGCGTTTTGAACAAGTCAATGTCGACTTGAGATGCGCATAAAAATCTGCGGAATAAATAAAGACGCCAGGCGTCGCGGCGCTATCAAAAAATTTTTCTCCAGGGACATACCATTTTCATCATGTCATTCGAAAGATAATTTCATTTTGAACTTTTTTTTCGAATACAATTTTTGTCCATTTCTTACCGTCAGCGATCTGCAGCGTGTTTTATGTTGATTCTATTCCATTAATTTTTTTTCTGTATTGTGGTAGTATGCCTTGATTTGGAGACATAGCTATGATTTTATGCCTTGAATTCAAGAAGGCTAGTTTTCTAAACAATTTGCCTTTTTAAATAAGATCAAATATGTGGATACAGCAAGATGGGGCTCCATGTCACAACGCTGCCATTGTGAAGTGATATTGAGATTAAGAATTCGAAAATGAATGGACCCTTATATTTTGTCCAAAGTGACTTATGATGAAATAGGGAGATGATATAACTTGTTTATGGATCATAATGGCTAGATGACCTAAATTTGATTATGTTCCGTAAAATGACGGAGGCTCTGTAACTATTTTTCTATTATTTTATTCATTAAATATTAAATCTTATAATAATAAACATTTTTTTTGATAACAAACCAAAAATTTCGAATCATATGTTTTATATACCGGCCATTATGATCCATACATAAGTTATTTCATTACTTTGGTCAAAATATAAGGGTCCACTTGGGCACATGAGTTTCTTATCTTCATTTTCAAATAGTCCAAGTTATTAGAATCAGTTTGGTATACCATATATTCAAGGGGACCCCTCAGAAAGTAATCCATGAGCGTTAGGTCTGGCGATATCTGATGGGTCCATTGGTTTCAATCCATTTTTTTTCCGAATTCTTGATCTAAATATCTCTTGAGAATGGCAGCGTGGTGGAATAAAGCCCCATCTTGCTGTAGCCACATATTTCATCTTATTTGAAGGAGCACATTGACCAGAAAACTAGCCTTCTTGAATTCAAATTACAAAATCACATCTATGTCTCTAAATAAAGGCATACTACCACAATACAGAAAAAAATAAATGAAATAGAATCAATATAAAACACGCTGCAGATCGCTAACGGTTAGAAATCGATAAAAATTGTATTCGAAAAAAACCTTCGGAATGAAATTATCTTTCGAATGACATGATAAAAAAGGTATGTCCCTGGAGAAAAAAATTTTGATAGCGCCACGACGCCTGGCGTCTTTATTTATTCCGCAGATTTTTCTGCGCATCTCAAGTCGACATTGACTTGTTCAAAACGCCATTCACAGAATGAAAAAATATTCGGACGTTTTCGAGAAAATTGGGGTTACCAAGATAAGTGAATCACCCTGTACAATCAGATAGAAAATATAGATTTATGTTTTTACCAAAATTATTGTCTTCTCCAAATTTATATATGTCTCTTTTAGTATTCAGAATAAAGGTCCGCTTTCTCTTGATCCATTGTGAACTCTTTGCCATTTTTTTTCAAGGTAGGTTGAGCAAAAATGTTTATATACTCAGACAATTTGTTGACTTCTTGATAAAATTTCTTTCCTTCGAACTGATTAATTTTATTGCACGCTCAGTTTTTTTTTTAATGCTTCGAAAAGGAAACTCATGTTTCCGACCTTCCTAACCAACCTCTGGGAATTTTTTCTTAATGTAAAAAATTTGAAAAAAAATTCACCGTTGAATTTTGTATTTTGTTCTGAAAAAAAATTTGAATAAATTTTTCTTTAATTGAAGAAAAACGAGAAACCACATCTGCCTTACCTTCACTGAAGTATTAGGTCATATTTTAAACTTCATTTTCCTCAGAAAAAAATTCATTGAATAAATTTAAAGTTGATACGACTAAGCTACCCAGGGTACTCGTTGAGCGATAGAATTTTTTCGTTAACTGCAGAGATAAAACTTATTGAAAAACAGTTTTTCTGAAAACTTTTCGATTCATTCAGTGAAAAAACCGATTTGATAGATTAGGTCAAGTTTAAGGAAAAAAAACCTTGTTCCCTCAATTTTTTCAAAATTTCAATTAATTCGTCAAAGAAAACACCTGAACCGGTCGATCTACTGATAAAGGGAGGAATTTGGAGAACATCAGGCTGTGAAATATTCTTATACCATAAGCTTTCCCACCTATGATACAGTCCATTAACCAAAAATTGGAATAATGGCATTTTTTTGCTATTTTTTCACGTTAACTTCACATGTGAAAAAATTTTTTTTATGAAGCATAACAGATTTCTGAAGGGGATTGTCTGTAGAAAAAGAAACCGCCTGCCGGCTCGCTAGGCGATCATTAGTTCCGGAGATATCGGCAGTTGAGTGAAAAAGGATCCTTTTTCGTTCAAAATCGGATATCTCGAAGAAAAAGGGTCACATCCGAAAGTCGTAAAGAGTAAATTAGAGCTGAACAAACAGGCTATGCGACTTCTGAATCAGTCTAGCTTAAAAAAATTTTCCATGGGTGTTGAGCAACAAAAAAATTTGAAAAATATTGAAAATTTTTTTTGCGTGCTTTATCTGAGAATTGCGTGGCTAGTGGTATTCCGAAAAATTTTTAACCAATAAATTCCGAAACCGGAGTCGTCAAGCTTCAAAAGTTAGTTTTTTTTATTTTCTATAGGTACACTGCCATTTCTCAATGAGATACAGCCAGTTAAATCTCACCAAAAAATGTTTAAAATTTTTCTGTTCCCTTAATTGTTGCGCTGAGTGTATATAATTTCTCATGAAAACACATATAAGATTGATTATGTCAAGAGTTCAATTGATTACATAACTGATTGGTTACAAAAATCTAAATAAATATATTAGGAAGAGGAATAATTACTTTAAGAAGGCGTCTGAAAATTGGAAATGAAACTATTTTTCTATTTAACATTGAAAAGCGCAACCAATTCCGTATAGCCATTTCTACGTGATTGGAGAACCAATTCGTGTAGTCCGAATAACTCATTCACAGAAGACAGACGGGATACCTAGCAATCTCCATTACTTCTTCTTTTGCAGAGTAAATTCTGCTCTATTGACTATTTCAATTAATGAAAATTTGAAAATCAGAATAATGTTATTCAAAATGATGAGTATAGGAATAGAAACTCAAAATTAATAGAGTTTAATACTGAGGTACCATTTGGTGACTACGGTGTATAGGGAATTCAAAGATACAGAGCAGAAAAATCTTGTATTTATATTCACCAAACTTTGAGACAAAAATTTATAAAGAAAAGGAATTTTGACATCAAAGTTTAGCGGGTGAGGATTCAATAAAAGCAAAAAATAACCTAAAATAAAGCTTATTTGAAATTAGAATCTGCTCAAGGCCAATCTTGTCTTTTTTGTTTGGGACATATGCACCGATTGATGAATAAGGTTTTCCTCAAGGTGGAATGACAATAAGACCATTCATTGGGATCTTCAGGAAAAAAATAATGAAAATTACATGAGGCGTGGAAAATTTTGCCAGACTGATGGAAATTCTTGAAAATGTTTATTTTTGTTTTTAAAACATGTTTTTTCAATGATTCCCGAATAAATTGTTCATGACAACATCGGAAAATGTTGATATAGTAAATTGAATCATCATGAACTACATTTTGGACCGACTTTCATTTTGCAGTGATTTTCCGTAATTGATCTGCTATTGTCGATAACTTAAACTGGGGTTGCTAAGAGAATAGGAATACAGAACATAGAGCCCTGTGTTAGGACGCTGAACGAAAAATTTCGTCAGTTTGTCACACTTAGTGCAGATAATTTTTTGTTTCGAAGATAATAGAAAATTAATATGGAAATTGAAAGTGATAGTGACTTGATATTGACACCTCCAAGTTCCAAGCCTGGTAGAAGTTTATTACTGGACACTTCCAAGAAATTATACAAAGGGGTTTATAACGGTTGTACAAAGAATATGAAATATACTTACTATAATAATATGGTTTGATAGTTCTATGATAGATTGAAGGGAGCAATGTCGAATGTCAGATGTTCACAGGAGGAAGTAAAAAGTGCATGCCGTTTTATGAAGTCAGAAATAAAATCTTTAATCAATTATTATTACATATAAATATATATTGAAACAATAACCTATTTATGGAGCGGAAAGGAGATGGAAACGCAAAATAGTTAACTGAGAACGTTTAAGTCGTGACCTGGCGAAAAACTTCAAAAGTCGAAAGTTCCACATTATGGACACAATGGAATATAAGAAATGAGTAGAATAACTGACTTTTCAGGTTCTAGAACATGGTAGTAGACTTCATTGACTTTAAGACTGTTTGATTATTCATAATGCATTTTTTCAATTCCAAATTTTTCTGACGCCATAAGGCACACAGAAACAACAACACAATTAATCAATTGCAGTCTGCAGAGATGACGGAATCTTTATTCCAGCTCATCTAAGGACTTTTTTGAATGATCAATTCATCAGATTCTAAGAAAATGTAAATATTCTTCTTCGGCTTGATTAAATGAAGACGAAGCGAAAGCAAAAGACCGACAAATTAAAATTAATTTGCAATTCACCATCTGTAGTAACTATTTACAAATTCACAATACAGTCAAGTCTTGGTCAGCAAACAACGATTCGTGACCGTCTTGGATTTTGAAGATCAAGTTCAACACGTTCAACCCGTCTATGAATGATTTAGCGTAAGATCGCGTGAAGCACGGTAAGGTTGCAATTTCGTCCAAAAATAAATGCGAAGGTCGTTCCTTTCGGCCTATTCGAAGATAATGGTTCTCTATATATCGATTCCACCTTGGCTAATGTCATACCGTTTGCATTGTGATATCCTCAAAGGTAAAATTTGGCGTTTTCCTCCTACAAATCCATTATCTTTATGATCAATATAGTAACCCGTCATTCCAAACTGTAAAAGTATGTTTTAATAATTTGCAAAAACAACCAGAATATACGCTTATGCTCATTGACGTGGTAGAATAATACAAAGGCTGCACATGTTCTGCATTCGTAAAGTTATTTTTTCTTCATATGTTTACTTGGAATATAGACAGTTAAAAGCGATTGATATGATAAGGTTATATGTGAGAATACCTTTAAGCTAAATATCGCCTTTTTGTACCAGTTTTGTAAAATAAAGTCGATATTATTATTATTATTATTATTCATGTTCACAATACTTTATCTTTTTATATTTTTTTTATTCATTTATTTATTCATTTGTTTCCTCTAAGTATAAGATTATTTACAATGACAAATGTTCCACATCATCATGGACGGCGAAATGCACCTAGGCCTGTATTGTAGTAGATTATCACGACTCCAGAGACAATGAAAAACATTAACATTATACTATTTTATAGCCTTGATAAAGGAGAAAGCAGTCTCCGAAACGTCGGCGGGATTGTTAATTAAAATTTAGAGAAGAAGATCTGCTTATTTGTCCACATTCCTGTAAAAAGTTCCTGAATCAGAAACATGGATGTAACAAACCAACACACAGTAGCTCTTAGCGTTGCAATCTGACAACTGACAGCTCCATCGTAGAGTTTGACATATTTCAGATTATGCGAACTCAGAACGTTTCGATATACGAGCGCTTTTTGTGTTGCTTACAGTTGAAAAATTTCTCTTGGCCAAAATGAAATCAAATCGTGAAGTTTTCTTGCGATTATTTTTTTCAAGCTCTAACCATGGATTAACTCAGCAACATCACATTGCGATACTGTGCTGACGTATCTCGGAGTGCTCCTCGATTCATGAGATTTTGATCGATTTGTTTTCGAAATTTAAAAGTTTGAGTTTGTTAGTTTGAGTTTTAAGTTCCAAGGCAGGCGATATCCTTTTATTTTTTTCGATCTGATTATTATTTTGGAGTATAAGTCGCTGTTTTTTCACTGTGGGTTCCGTTTGTTTATTTTATTTCACGGCAGCGCCGGAGGATATATACGTTCGCCTATCATATGTAGCGCGGATGTTCATATGCTGGATATTGTCGTCTGAGATTGAAATACGCTGCCCAACACTAAACTGTTTCTTCCTCTGTTTTCGACCTCGTCCTATTTTCCTTTCTCCGTGGTCGACTTTCTGTGATAATAATATATATTCGGCAAAAAAGAAAACACAACAGTAAAACTGATTCGAGTGTGCCTTCCCAAAAAAAAATAACTATAATATTAACCCGAACTTGAATTATCGTCCCCTGACATCTAGTGAGAGAAATAAATATAATGAGAGAAGAGCAGTGTGATACAAAAAAAAAGATTTTATAATTATCTAGATGTTTTACTATCTGTGTTGCAATTATTTTCTCAAAAATTTTGCTACATAAGGATAGAATTGATATAGGGCGAAAATCACTGCAAGTTTCTGGCTGCGACACCTTAGCAATAGGTATTACCTTTGATATTTTCCAAATTTGTGGGAATATTGAACTCAAAATGCTAGAGTTGGAAATATTAACCAAATAAGGAATAATATTTGGACTACAGAGTTTCAACATATCCACGCTCAAGCCATCAGGTCCAACAGCGCTGGACTTAATACTCATCATGTACATATTTTCGTACTTCTTCTTCATCAGTGAGAGAAAACGAAAAATCTTTCTCAAAAACCACGAATTTACTGTTTAAATAATATTCTAACAATTCCGGATCAGTGACCGGCAAATCGGAAACACTCAAAAAATATCTATTCATTTTATTCGGATCATTTGAATTATTATATTTGCAATACGGTTAGTTGAGTTTTTTTTATAAATATTCATGTCCGAGAGATTTTTCCATAATTTTTTACTGTCACCTCTTCCCTCAGTGATGCAAAATTCGAAATATGCCTTTTTTTCGCGTTTAATTGCATTCGTGGTTTCATTTCTGATCTGCTTAAAATACTGCCAACTTTGCGGAGAATTGTCTTTTTGAATCGAGCGAATGCCTTATCTTTCAACTTTACCATCGAGCGCAATGTAGGAGTAAACCAAGGCTGATTTGGTCTTTTAGTTTTTATATGAATTGTTTTTACCGGTGCAATTTCATCGAACAAATCGCCCAACATCTCACAAAATGACTCGGCTTTCGTTTCAACATTTTCGATGTAAAAAATATTTTGAAAGGGGGTTACCAAGAAAAGATCATCAAGTAATTTTTGATCAATATTTCGTAGACATCTCGACCTGATCGAACCAGTCACCACGTCTGGCGACAGCCCGCTTAGTCGGCAAAACACAAGAAAATGGTCCGACACGCCACTGACATCCTCACATCCGAAGTCTACATTATCTTCTTCCTCAGACACTAAAACCAGATCCAACAGGGATGAACAGCTATCTGTTATTCTAGTTGGTCTATCTATTAGTTGTTTCATGTTAAAAGTATTTAAAAAATTATTCAAACTTTCGGTTTTCTTATCCTCCAACTTCAAATAGTCCAAAAAAAAATCACCCCCACAGAGTAATTCATGACTTTCGCTGATAAGTTGAGATATTGTAATATCAAAGGAATCCAAAAACTCCGCAAAACTGCCCGATGATGGACGGTATATACTACCAATGATGTACGATTTTTTGAATAAATTAATTTTCAGCCACATTTGTTCCGAATCCTCAGTTATGGCCCCATGAAGTAGCTCACAATTCAAATCTTCGCGAACATATACTCCCAGATAGGGTTGCCAGGCGTCCGGATAAAGCCGGACATAGTTAGGATTTTTGATAGCGTGTCCGGCCAAAACAAACGGTGTCCGGATTGTCCGGCTTTTGTTAGGCTTTTATTTCGCCGACCGCGGCAAAGACAGAGGAGGACAAAATAACGTTTTTTTCAATTTAAAAACCCTAACGAACAACCAGAATGTTATTGGAGTCGGCTGTATTGCACATATTTTCAATAATTCCGTCCACATTGCTCTTGATTCCTTGCCTTTGTGTCTCGAAAGTATTGTCATGCAGATTCACAATCATTTTGCTACATTTACCGTACGTACTGAGGAACTCAAAAGTATTAGCTCAGAATTAGACATTCACTTCAAACAAATACTTTATCATTCAAAGACGCGCTGGTTGAGTCTCTTTCCAGCGATAGAAAGGATTTTACAAATGTTTGAGCCCCTTAGGACATATTTCCTGAAAAAAGAAAAGAACAATGCATCCAGAACTTTGAGAGTTTTTTTTGAAAATGATCTTAACGAAGGCTATTTATGGGCTGTTCATTCTTTCATGGCCATTTATCATAATCGCATCAAAGATACAGAGAGGACTGATGTTTCTGTAAATGAGGTTTTGGAAAACTGTTCAGAGATAATGAATAGCATAAATGCAAGGATTGAACAGGACTTTTGCCCATTGAAAGTGACATCTATTTTGCGTAAATTCAAAGACAGCAACGGAAATTCTGAACAGGTTATTTCTTTCAAGGAGGATATAAAAAACATGTACATTATTGCAGTACAATATTTAAGATCTTGGACTGAAATCTTATACAAAGATACAGAACATTTCAAATGGATGACTTTAAAAGATGTTCCTGAATGGAATCAAGTTTCCGATACTATAAGTATTTTATTACAAAACAACGTTGAAGTTGACGATAGCAAATGTTTTGACCAACTGCAAAACCTCAAAAGTTTTCTGAACAAAAACAAAGATAATGTTGAATTCCAGAAGCTGTTGTCAGACAAGAAATGGGTAGCCTATTTTAAGTCGATGAGTAGTCAGGATTGTTTTTCAGAATTCCTGACTATTTGTCAGTATTACTTTGCAATTCCAGGACATAACTCAAATGTTGAAAGAGTTTTCTCATTGATAGGGCAGCAATGGTCAAAGGAACGCAACAGATTACATATTGACACTGTTGCTAAAATGTTGCTTGTAGAATTCAATTTAAAACATTTGACTTGTAAGGATTTTTACAACAGCATTTTGAAAGAAACTGATCTTTTGAAGCAGGTTTCTGGCAACTCAAAATACTCATAAATATTTGTATTGCTTAAGTTAAAGAGGAGAAGTAATATTTTATAGAAGTTTTTTTGAGATTGTTTTTTGTTTTGTTTCAATAAATAAAAATAATTCCCAATTATGGCTTCACTTTAGTGATTTGGCATTCGAATTTATTTATATTTCACAAGAATTCAACAAGATTCATAGTATATATCAAAAAAAGCTTGATTTTACATACAATTTTTTGTCGTTATCTATTGATACTGAGACATAGTTTTATTAATATGGGGTGTCCGGCTTTTTCATCAAAATGTCCGGCCAAAATGGCTTGTCTGTCCGGCTATTAGGTTTGGCGACCTGGCAACCCTACTCCCAGACCACCCCCTCGCTTACCACGGTCCTTCCTCAAAAAAATATAGCCGCAGATTGAGACAGTATCAGAACTAATGTTAGAATTAAGCCAAGTCTCACATACAGCAACCACGTCATATCTTTTCTCCACTATGGATGATCTGAATTCGTTGAAATGAGCAATAAGTGATCTTATATTAAAGAATGCAACGGTAAAATATCTCATTTTACATTACCTCAATTGGAACCATCACATTATCAAATCAAGTTGAAACAAAAAGAAACATATTATTCAATTTTCATCGCTGCTCTCCTCTGTCACAAACCATAAAAAACAAGGTAACCGAGGGTATAATTTAATACTGAAAAAAATAAACAAATTAACAAATAATCCTCGAACAAATCTCACAAAAAAAACAAACAGTCCCTCAATAGTAAATATGACCAATCCCTATGCGACTCCTATTTTGCATTCAAAATTTTATACATTTGATCTTGGCTTCTGATGTTCATGATTTTATTATTCAATTTTGCGTAAATTCTTCCTTCAGATGTCCAAACTTCCTTTTTCCAACCTTTCCTTCAGCATATTGTAGTAAATTATAATTCATTCATGTGTGCAGTTTACTCCTGTAGACAAGAAGACTCTCGATGAAGTTATTTCCAAATGGTTTTGCACCTACTGTACCTCCTCTCGAAGAAATAAGCGGAACCCTTCACAGAATTTGGCCCTAAAGACTCTAGTAAGCAGTCCAAATCGAGTTCTAGCTCCGATGATGCACCACTCACGATGCGTGAGTTTCGACTAATGATGGAGAAACTGGATAGTCTATCAACTAACATCATAGCTATTCAAAATGATATTGCTACAATAAAAGACACCCAGCGTAACCTGAAGATTGAAGTTTCTCGTTGCACATCTTCAATTACCGAGCATGAGCAAGTACTAACCCAACATGAGCACAGGCTGGAACGGTATGGGTCCGAACTAACTGATGTGATCCCCAACCTCTCTGAGATAAAAAAAAATATTTCTGAGCTGGGGGCGGATCCTCGTCCTTCTGATGAAAAATGCACTCCAGTGGACACAGCTGAAATTCTGGAGCGGGTACGGAGGTCTCACAACATTATAATTCGAAATGTTCAGGAATCGAACGCAGTTGAGCAGGACACTATTACGGTCAATCAAATTTTCGATCATATTATTCCTCAGCAATCTCATCATGTCATCTCGATATCTCGGATTGGCACTCATTCTCCTCCTAAGAATCTTCCAATACTTGTCAAGAAAATATTGAGGAATAAAAAACTTTTGAAGCTAGTGGTTTCTTTTCGAGCCATTTCCCTCTCAGACGACTTGACCCCAAATCAATCTCAGGCATCGTCTGCAGCAGGGAGAGACTGATCTTACTATTAAGTTCCTCAAGGGTGTTCCAACTGTTGTCTCCCAGACTCCCAGTGCTGATTAGGGAAACTAGCGAGGCCTATTCATCAATGGAACCTACTATACACCAATGCACTGAAGAACAAGATGAATGAGCTGCTGGCCCTTGCCGACCACTTCAGGCCAAACTTGTTGATACTCGTCACGGAAACCTAGTTCCGCCCAGAAATACCGGACTCTTCTTTTAGTGTCGATGGTTACTCATTGTTTCGGAGTGACTGCGCCACAAACGGTGGTGTTTGCATTTATGTTGCGGAAGAGTTGTGTACCGGCTTCGATGTCAGGGTCAGTAGTCTTGACTTGCCTGGCATCGATAGTGTGTTTTTGGACTTGTCTTCTCCTGAATTCTCTGCCTATGTCGGCTGCATATACCGTCCTCTTCCTTCCCCTTCAGACGATTTTCTCTTCGAGCACCTCACCTCCATTTCAAATTGCAAGAAGAATGTAGCTCTTGCTGGGAATTTTAACTTTAGAGAGCTCACTTGGCCAATTACTGTTCCTCCACCAGGGGGCTCACCGGCTGGAAGATTCTTTTCGGTGCTGGAAGATTCAGGTCTATCTCAGCTTGTTAACAGCCCCACCAGATTCGTACCTGGCCAAACTCCGTCCACACTCGACCTCTTGCTGACGGAAGATGATGCCTTGATTAATGGGGTCACTCTTCATGATCCTATCGGGAGATCGGACCACGCGGTCATAACAGCTAAGATACAGTTTATATGCCACCCGAGGACCAATTGTAGTGGGAGAAGGAAAAAAAATATTGATCACCGCTCCAGAGAGCGGTGATCAGATTCAGAAACCAGAGTTTGTTGTTGATAGATTGGGATCAGGTTCTTTACTCTGGCATCGGTGTTGATTCGGCCTGGGATTCCTTTGTGTCAATTCTCAACACAAATATAGATAATAACACCACATTCCACATTACTCGAAGCATACCTTCCAAACCATGGCTCAATGGTGAATTTATTGACCGAATCCGCTGCAAGAAGAGTCTTTTTCAGAGATACCTACGTCATAGATCACAGTCCAACTATGACGCTCATAGAAGTTATTCAAACCAATTATCTGCATCCATCAAGGCGGCCAAGGACAAATTCGAGACTAATTTAACGTGCTCAAAAAATCGGAAGAAGTTCTTCAAATACGTCAGATCGAGTCTCAATTCAAAGGTTTCAACACCTCATGTTCGAAACCATAACGGTGTGATTTGCTCTGATTCTCTGGAATGTGCAAACTCCTTTGCCAGATCCTTTGCTTCAATCTTCACATCGGAACCTGATGAACCAATTCCTGATGTTGAAGCACTAAGATGCCACCAGATTCTTGATCGTGCCAGATCCTTTGCTTCAATCTTCACATCGGAACCTGATGAACCAATTCCTGATGTTGAAGCACTAAGATGCCACCAGATTCTTGATCGTGTCAGATTGAGTCCCACAGAAATTAACGACATTATAAGATCACTTGACCCCACCTCTGCACCAGTGTCCCGACAACATTCCTGCTAACATCTTAAAAAACTGTGCTGAGTCTCTAACTGATCACTCCAGTGTACAAGAATGGGGACAAACTTGATACTTCAAATTATAGGCCTATAAGCCTGCTTCCGATTATTGGTAAGGTTGCCAAGAGGTTGGTTAGTTCGAGGCTATTATCGTTCTTTGAACAATAGTATATTCTAAAACAAGTTGCAGAATGAGCTCCTATTCCAACACGAATGCGAAATTCGAAAACGAGCGACGAAGGAGCGAGTTTTCGAAAGCATGAGTGTTGGAATTGCCTTCTGCAACGAGTATTAGACGGTATTTTCTCTATTTCAGTAAATTTTTGTGAAATACTCCCGAAATTCAAATGAAAATTCAGATTAGTGACTTTTGTTTTGTATCTTGGCAGTTGGTGTGACAAACGAAATCTGACAGATCACGGAATTTGAATTGATTTGATTCGAAACTTGATTCGATCGGAGGGCATTAGTGACAACCATAAAACGAAAAATATGAGTGAAAACAATGCTGTAATGAGTTTCATTACAGCACTACTTTTAGTTCTGTAATGAACGCATTACGATACTGAAATAGAGAAAACAACATTATTCCAGTCGATCAGCATGGTTTTCTCCCGAGGAGGTCAGTCATAACCGCTTTGCTGAAATGTATTGTCGAGTGGACTTAATCAGTAGATCGAAATATTCCGATGGATCTTGCATATTTGGATTTCTCGCGTGCATTCGATCGTGTGCCGCATAAAAGACTTCTCCACAAGCTCGAATATTTTGGTGTCAGGGGTGAACTCCTACGTTGGATTGAATCTTTTCTTCAGGATCGCCATTTTCAGATGAGGGTGGCTGACGTTACCTCCCGTAGTTTCGCGGTTGGAAGTGGCGTGCCTCAGGGATCTGTCCTCGGCCCAATTCTATTCCTGGCCAACGTGGCTGATTTGCCGACGGGTTTGGTCTGCCGTCACTCTTCGTACGCCGATGACATTAAGATCTTCGCTGATGTATCTTCAAGTGTTGACTTGCAGCAGGATTTGGATCGCATATTCGAATGGTCGAAAAGGTGGCTCTTGCCATTGAATATCGAAAAATGTGCTATTATGCACTTGGGGAGAGGAAACCCTGGCCAACAGTACTTCATTGGTGGGCAATTGGTGCGAGTAACCAGTTCCCAAAGCGATCTTGTGTTATGGTTTCTGACGACCTCAGTTGGTCTCAACATATTGATGGTATAGTGAGGAAAGCTAATAAACTCTTATATCTTATCAAACGATCATTTCCTCGATACTCGGTGGAGACCTGTAAATTACTATACACAACCTATATTCGACCCATACTAGAGTATGCTGGTCCTGTCTGGGCGCCTGTGCTAGTTCGAGACCATGTAAATCTGGAGTCTGTCCAGCGAAGGGCTACCAGAATACCATTCGGTATCATGCGTCCAGCGTACGAGGAGAGGCTCAGTTTGTTTTGTCTGCCATCTTTCTCGGACCGTCGTGCGCGAGGTGATCTCATCGTGACTTATCGCGCCATCCATGGGCTTTTTGGCTGTGATATGAGCGGACTGTTTGTGCGGGATCGTGCGGGACGGCGTGGTCATCATCTTAAGCTCTACCGCGAAAATTTCAAGTGTACCGTTCGAGAGCATTTCTTCTCCAATCGTGTATTCCACGCTTGGAACGCTCTACCTAGTGATGTTGTATGCGCCCCGTCAATAAACGCTTTCAAGAACCGTCTTGATCATCACTTGACTATATCGTGATTTCCAATGTTGATTTGTTTGCAATGTATTTCTTTGAGTTTATATTTACCTGAGATGTAAGGGTTTTTGCCTCCTCTCTTATTTTACATAAATAAAAATAATAATAATAAATGAACTTGATTCATTTTCGGGCGATGAAGCTCACTCAATCACCAATATTCACCGACCTAGTGAATTCAATTGAGGTCGCATTTTTTATTTCAGAAACCATTGATGCGCTAACCAATATTGAGAGATCATCATTTGACCAATCGTGAAATTGAGACAAACCTAGGCATAAGTGGGACCATTACTGGGTTCAAAAAATTCTCGATTGATGGAAAGAAATAATATCATAAAATATAAACGTGGTGGTCCGATACACGTCTATGACATCGTTACAAGTGACGAACCTTCGACTAACACGTATGAGCACGTGAGAAAGTAGCAGTCGAGTCTATGAGTGTTTCAAGATGAACCAAATTCAACAAGAGTTGTTCACGTACGATGGAAGCACTCCATAGTAAAAAATCGCCGGTTTTTACGGAAAAACTGTCGCATCGTACTATGAAACAACTTAGAACAGTCAATTCTGAGTGGTACACAACCAGGCGTATAAAGATGGGCGTATCATGGGGAAAATTTCGGGAAACAATAAAGCGATTTTATATAATTAATTTTCTGACATTAAGAAAGTCTTCCGGGATCGAATCCAGCATCACCTCCGGAAATTCAGCGGGCGAGTTACAACCTCAGACCAAGAATCCTCTGAAGATGCCTACCGCAGTTGTAGGCGAAACGTGAGGTGAAATAATTCCTAATAGACCACGGCCAATAAGCCCAGAAGACTCTCTTAATGTCAGTATATCCGGTCGTGAAAGCCTGAAACTATTAATAACTTTTCTGTTTGTTTTTTAATCACGAACTATAAAAGGCAACACACATATCAGACCCAATTGAACATATCCGACGTGAATAATCTCATTATATGTTTCATCTGAATCTGAAGGATTATTTATACAGGGTGAGTCAATTGTGTACCGAGCCTTCTGGGGGTGGTAGTTTGATAGATGAACTTATGGCCCCAAATGCATATTAAAGTGGATTATCCTTCATGGTTGTTAAAACTGAAAAAAAATTCTATGGTGAATGCCACCAGATTGAAATTCCGTGGAAAAATGTATATTGGTGAAGTACACTCTTACACTACAACATTTCTGATATTGTTATACCTAAATGGTGTTCTTGGAGGGTGAGTAATGATACTTCCTTCGTTTTCGTCCAGGAAATTCACTGTTGGGGTGGAGATATGTGGCTTGTAAGAACAAACTGACCAAATTAATAAATGTTCCCGAAAAACATATGCTCAATAATTGATGAAAGATAAACCAGTCTGAGGCTCTCCGGAGTTATGTGGACAATATATGTAATCCTGAAACTGAAATCAATAAAATCAGATCGATAGAAGGTACATCTTTAGATCTCAATAAAAAGATTTCAGACAAAATTCAATAAATATTATAGCTCACTTGGTCCGAATTATGCAGAAAAAATTATTATCCTTGAGAACTAGAAAAAATGATAGGAATATGCAGAAAACTCTGTGTCTTCTGCCTACAGACATTGGAGGAGTGCAGAAGATAATAATGCAGATTTTACTAAGAAGGACTCTCGGACATGATAACAACACAATCAGAAATACAATCAGATGAAAAAGGCTTAAACCCACTTGATAAATAGCTCTTTTGCTGAGGGAATTTCTGAAGGGACTGAAGATTGGAATTGTTAACATCTGTTCAAGAGTGGTGATGTATTGAAAATGAAGAACTGAAGACCGATGACTTTGGTATCCAATGTCGCAAAAATTAATACATTAATAATAATTAATAACAGATTTTTGTCTCAGACGTGAGATCATTGCATGGTGCCAATTTCGATTCATGGAAAAAAAAACCACAGAAGTTGCACTCTTTCACCTCACATCTCACATCCACCTCTGGACAAATGTAATCCATCGTTATGCTTCTTTTTTTATCCTCCTAACCCTTTTGACACGGTCTCTTACGGGAATCTACAAAGGAAATTAACCAACTATGGCTTTAGAGGAAAAGTATATGACTTACTAAGAAGTTATTTGGCTCATCGAGAACAAAGGGTGAATATTGATGGTGACATAAGTGAACCTATGCATTTGACCCACGGGGTTCCACAGGGTACTGTACTCGGAACACTGTTATTCACAATATACAAAGATTAACAGCTTATTGAATCTCAGAATCAAGGGCCAAACTGTTGCTTTTGAGGACGATATTCACTGATTTGTGAGTTTGAGTCGTGGGAAAGTAGGAGAACAGAAACTGAGGCCGACATAACGCTTCTGAAGGATCAGTTTAGTAATAACACGCTCACCCTAAACCTAGGAGAGACGGAATATTTACTCTTTTGCTTATACTCCAATAGATTGCCGTCCATGGAGCCTTGAAAAACAGTAACTGATTCTTAAATCCTGGAATCCTGGGGGCAGAATCAGTCAAGTAATTAATAATTTTTTTGTATGAAATTCGGCCTAGAGCAAAAGATATAGCCATTTTGAACTTTCATAATGAGCTGTGCGGCTCCTTGAAACTTGCCCTTAAGGTGTTCCAGAGTATTAGATCTACCACCTAAAACTTGTATGTAGCAGAAAATCAATTCTCGGAATTATTTGAACAGAGTTGTTTGTTTTTATCCAATGTAATCAACTTTTATAATTTCACTCGAAAAATGCTCATTTCACGAGATATTACGAAAAATATTTTTATTTTCCAAAATGGCCAAATATTCATTGAATATTTCTGGTATTATTATGGAATGTAATGGTATAAAATGGTCATAATGATGAAAATAAAACATTTGTGTGGAAGACTCAACTAAATCCCTGGGCTAAATCGCAGGCCGATTTTTTTCTTGCGCTATTTGATTAAGATATCCAAGTGAATCTTGTGAATATGATTATGCGAGGATCACGCGTTCTGATCGAAACACGACTTGAAATGTTGAGTAATTTATGATTGGAGAGCACTGCAATCAGACCATTATTCTTTCATGAATTATTATCAAGGGAAATCCACGAATCTATGAATATGTAATTTCGAAAGCAAGTATCTCTATGCTTTTTTAAATTTGAAATATCCCACCATTTACGTTCTACACACCTCTACTGTCCTTTTTTTTTAGAATACATATATGGATTGGGTTTATCTGTTTGTTGTCTTATTCGCAATATTTAACAGTAATTTCCAGCTGCTCTCAACTTCGGTATAATTTTTTCTTATCGTAACATTTTCATAGAAGAATTTTAAGGTAAAATTTCATTCACGATCACATTACTGAAATGGTTATCGAATAACCTTTGATGCAGAATATCACAAGCAATCTTTCTCCAATAGAAAAAAATTGTTTAGGTTTAACTTTGGAACTGCATGCATTTCTCAAACTTCGAAAATAGAAATTGGCGGCTAGGAGGACATTTATCAAAATTCATTATTTCAAGAATTAAAACCTAACACTAATCACAAATTGATAATTCAGTAATAAAAAACTACCTTAACAAATTCTTTTTTCAGTCACACCGCTCAATGTGTAATGACCCTCACAAAAAAGCATAGGACTGCTTTCGAAATTACAAATCCACGGATTTGTGAATTTTCCTCAATAATAATTAGTAAAATAATAATGGTCTGATTTCAGTACTGTCTAATCACAAATTGTAAATTATTAACAAATTTTTTAATAAAAAAACGGCTCAACCAATGCTCTCTTTGGCCACATCGCTGAATTATATTTCGGTTGATTTATCACAATTCATATATTTACATTTGAAAAAATACAGTGGAAGTGTGCGTGGCGCGCAGGGGGTGGGAAATATCAAATTAAAAAAGCATGAAATCAATTGCTTTTAAAATGGAAAATCCAAGGATGCGAGGATTTTCCTTAATAATTCTTTGTACAAGAATTAAAACGAGTTACGAGAATTTACCAACAAGTAGCATCGTTGAGAATTATAGAGTATAATATCTTTTATTTTCAGTAGAGGTTCATTCGTTCATAATTTTTCTCACTGGCGCCCAACATGGTGACAATCTATTCTTCGTATCACATGATGTCAAAGTTGATCTAATATTGAACTTTTTCGTTTCGATTTGCCTGACTTCCAGTCAGTGGCGTAGCAGAGGGCCCCA
The DNA here is from genome assembly GCA_038502775.1 of Hippodamia convergens. NCBI lineage: Eukaryota > Metazoa > Arthropoda > Insecta > Coleoptera > Coccinellidae > Hippodamia > Hippodamia convergens. The sequence goes on from CM076609.1 coordinate 76,635,987, forward strand.
CAGACCCCGCAGTGCGGGGGGGCCCCCGAGCCAAACGAAAAGCTTCGAATGGGGCCCCAGTTACTATTGAACTTGCCGAGTCGCGATATTTTTCTGATGATATAACGAACAAAACCTAAACAATGATGGTACAGTCATATATTATCGAAAAATAGAGAAATATTTCTGAATTATATTCAAAACACATAGAAGGTTAACAGTAATTCGATTCGACATATCCCTCAGTCACACCCTGTGCTATCCTATTTTGAAGAGTTTTTTATAGCGTCAAGCTTTTCGGTATTTCTCTTTGAAGGTCGCCACATGATCCTTTTATTGCGGACTCGGCGGCTTATTTGACATGTTGTTCTTCAGGCGGCTTGCGTCTTATCTGTTATTGCAGAAATTATTGTCAATTCTCCAATCAGGATATTTTTATGAAGAAGGGGAAAATGTTATGAAAACTTTTTATTTCCATTTCCATTCTAGTAGTGAGAGAAACAAGTGTTTGAATACGAAACCACGTTGTGAGTTTGTTTACAATCAACGACAAAGTTTTCAATGTTTTGACTCTTATAGTGCCTTTGGTTTCAGGATAACAATTTCATTCAAGGATAGTTCTGGAATTAATTGCGTAGCTTATTTATCCGGTAAGAAACGTCTCTCGTATTTTTTCATTTTCAATATTAAAAAAAAAGATAAGTTATTGAATGCGCCAATTAGAAACGGCAGTTCGAATGTCTTAAAATTGTTCAGAAATAAGGAAAAATGTCAGATCGGAGAAGAAAATATTTGAGTGGAGCTTGCAAAAGAAAACTTCAGAGAGAAAAAGAAAATGCATTTTCTACACGACGAAAGGTTTTTTTGATATTTTAATAAGCCAATGCCTGAGTCACAATCAATTATTCAGCAAAGTGGCGTATCAGAGGTCCCGGGCACTAAAGGGACCCCCAAGTCAAACGAAAAGCTTCAAATGGGGCCCCAATAATTTCATTCTATTGAACTTGCGGATTCGCTATATTTTTCTGGGATGTAATGAACAAAACTGAAATAATGGATATACAAGTATTATTACTCCCGAAAAATAGAGAAATGCTCCTAAATGGTTTAAAAAACATACAAGGTTTTCAATAACTCCATTCGAAATTCGAATTATCACTCAATTAGATTTTTAATATACCGTCAAGCTTTTCGGGACTCTCTTTGGACATCGTCAAATGATCGTTTTATTATGCTCGAGATAATCAAGAATTATCTTAGGAATACAATAACGCAAACACGTCTATCAGATTTTTGAGCCTACTACAGCTTTGAACAAGAAGTAGCCTGAAGCTTGGCTAACGACAAGTTGATAGATATGTTTGAACAATGGTAGAAATAATCCAACATGGGTCGTAGAAATAATCCAAAACGAATCTACCATTTAAACCAAGACATTATTCAACCGGTTTCTTCCCACTGTGATCTCGGAGTTACTATGACTGAGGACTTGTCTTGGTCTGAACATGTTGTTGCTGTTACCAACAAGGCCAAAAGAATGCTGTACATGGTCCAGAAGACCTTTGGACGCTGTGATCCTCAGACCAGCAGCTTTCTATATTCCACTTATGTGCGTCCTATTCTCGAATACGCTGGTCCAGTGTGGGCACCAGTCCTATCCCGTGATAAGAACCTCCTCGAATCAGTCCAGCGAAGGGCCACAAGGATGCCTTACGGAGTGATAAGGCCTACTTATGGGGAAAGATTGGATTTGATGGGCCTGCCAACTTTCGAAGCTCGACGCTTAAGAGGAGACTTAATTATATCCTATAGGGCTTTACATCATCTGTTTGATGTGGATCTATCGGTTCTCTTCACTCTCAATCCTATCACTCATTTAAGAGGACACAATTTAAAATTGGCGAAAGAAAAGTTCAAGTCTGCCAGTAGAGAACACTTCTTAACCAACAGGATTTTCGGCTCTTGGAACGTACTACCAACCTACGTGGTTAACGATCCTTCGGTAAACGCGTTTAAGAATTCTTTGGACAGATGGCTCGCTAGCAACGCCCAGTGACAGTTCTTTGTGCTGTGCTTAACGACTGTGACAGTTCATTTTTTCTTTATTCTCATATGTTGTAAGTTTATTGAGTTTATAGATTTTTATCTCAACTCTACTCCATTTTATAATAATAATAAAAAATTTTTGTTCAATAATTTTTCAATTTTTTCATCTCATCGATTTCTTTCCAGTTATTTTTATATCAGAATCTATGTTATTTTGTTTACAAATTTTTGTTATTCAATATATTGTATACATACCTATATATAAATTTTTTATCACATTTTCTTAAATATTTTTCTTTGAAAAACGTCAGGGAAAACTTATCAGAAATAACGTAAAATTATGGAGGGGGCCCCCGACTAAAATCTTGCGGGGGGCCCCCCGAAATTTGCGCTACGCCACTGCTTCCAGTCAACGGCACATTTCTTATCACTCTTTTATGTAACGACTTCACATTCAAATTTAAAATACAATATAAGGTTGAATTCACCTTCCATCGGATCATTTGATTGCAATGAAACGCATTTACAAACATCAAAAATAAAATCCTCTCATCAATGACCTGGGAAACCCCGGTCAAGTATTACGCTATTTCCGTTCCTTTTTACAAGGGAAGTTCACTCCAATGTTGTGGAAATAAATCGTGACGAGATCGCGCGACCATGTTTATGAAAGCAGCGTTTTTATGTTCTTTGGGGCTGGCATCGGCTCGAATTTGGCCGTATTTCTATCGATTTTTCAGCCCGAAGCGGCACTCTGGGTCACGGGTCGTCCTCCGGAGCCCGAGCATCTACTTCTTATGCGGATCCGTTTGTGTTTCAGAGGAATTTCAGGTCGTGAAGGGTTATGTCTCCTAGTACTTGTTAACGCCAACGCGGGCTTGCGAATTGCCAAACGAAATTATTACGTTAAGTCCTCATCGATTGAAAATATTTCCTTTTGATCAATACAAACATTTCTTTAGGTATTTTCACTACTAGAGACTACTAGAGATAGGAAACGAGGTGAGAAGTCCTAAGTAGTTTTCTCTGATTTTGTGTTAAATCTCACAAACGTTGTAGAACCAAATCGTGCGGGAATTTCTTAGTTTCAAACAGATTTCGTGGTAAGGTTAGATTAGGTTGTTTAATGATTTCACATCGTGCTCCAACAAAAAATTAATGTGACTTATTAATTTCGACTTCAAAATGATTATTTGTGCGGCTTCAAATTCATGTCGACGTTCATTACCTATCAATAAAACAGTATTGTTTGGGAATTTCTGAATGGATAAGTAAATCATGATTTTATTCGATGATGAATTATCAAGAATTTCGAAAATGATATAATAATATTATTATTATTATTATGATAATATTCGTATTATAAATGTTGAACTCTGTTCAACGTTTGTTTTCAGAGATTTAGAAATTGGGAATAGAAATTAACGTACTTGATTTTGAAATACGATGTACCTCTACTTATACTCGATAATTACTCTTTCATAATCATCCTTGTATTAATGCAATTCGACATGTGATCCTTGGTATTGAATAAGCAATTGATAAGCAATATGTGAAATTTATATCTCTGTTTTTGAAACAGCTGTTTTTAAAACAGCATGCTGTTTTCAGGTTCACTCTTTCTCATCATCAGGTCTTGTTTCATTTCCTAGATTTCTTTTCCACAAATACCTGGAATGTTGTAAATACCATTTTCAAAATTTCTTCCTCATTCATAGATTTCTCTTCTTTTAATATATAATATATTTTTGTTTTATACGTGTTTAAAACAATTGGAAATATGTTGAGTTTGAAATCGCTGCTTGACATCTGTTCTCAGAGGCTTTTAACGGTGGAAATCAGATTCAATAAATCTGGTTGTTTTTGACGATTACCTCTTCCTGATAAAGATATAAATTTTCTTTTCGGGTAGACCTCTTCTTTCGCCATGTATCTTCTTCCTATGTAAGTTCTTGCGCCTTGAGGCGGCCAATAAAAATGATCTGGAAAATTTTTGCTGTGTTTACAAATAATGTCAGATGAGAGTTATAGTAAATCTATAATTCTGATAATCCTTTGGATTTGGTTTGACGGAAAAGTCGCTCATTGACTTTGGAACGTTACTTATTGTGATAGTTTGGCGTTTTCCCCCTCATTTATTGTTAGAACACACATTTTTTGATTATTTTTTTCTAACAAATCACTGCAAGAATGTACGTAGGATCATTTATATCGTTCATGAAATCAGATTTTGTCAATGAGAAAAGAGAAATACTGGTTTAAGCATTATTTCTAAAGCTGAAACCGGTATATCTCAGTGGCAAAATCTGATTTCATTTCACCATGATAAATGATCTATCATTTATGTAAGTATACAGGTGACACAGACTCATGGTATACCCCCATATTCTCCCTTGTTTCTTTAGCTATATTTCTGAAATTTAGAACATTGAATATACTCACTATAGGGCACTTTTTGATATATTTAGAAAAAATCCAATTTCCGGTTTTTCCAGAAATGACATAAACTTTGGATTGAACCGAGAAGATACTTAAACTTGTCTAAACTCCATTATCGTGTTCGTATTGGTTATACAGAAAAATAGTTGATATGGATGGATAACCATGGTACCACCGATGGTACTTTCAAATGACGTCAGAGTACCATTATGCTACCATTTGACAAAACGGAGTTTCGAGTGAAAAAAGGTTTTGGTTTACTTTATTGGCACGTTTTTCGAACCACGATACTTTTTAAATCGAAATTACTATAGTGTTACATTATTTTGATTATTTGGAATAATTTCAGGGAGTTCAAGGCTCTCTAGATCGAAAAATAAAATGGGCGTTCTGACGAATGAAATATCAGATATGAGGTATCATTAGATTGAGCAAACTATAGAGATCTCAAAAATGTAATAATATACCTGGTGGGTGTCCCATTTGAAAATCGAAAGTGGATGTCATTTCCGGAAAAATCAGAAGTTTCAAAAATATAGCTACAGAAACAAGGGAAAATATGGGAGTGTACCATGAGTCTGTGTCACCCTGTATATTAAGAGTTAGGCATTCAACTTTAGTCTTCAAATTATCTCAAAAACTATATGCACTTGAGAAGGAATGTTTCCAATAAAAATCGTTCGGTTTCAAGGGTGCAAGAAAAAACATTCTAGTCTGCACTTGACTTCGACTTCAAGATGATTTGAAAGGTCATTGTGAAGGAAATTAAATGGAATCATTGGAAACATGATAATTATTCAAAGTTGACCTTGCAATAACATTGAAGTCAAGGTCAAGAAAAAATTTTGATTATCTCTCTCCTTCAAATCCTAACAAGTCCAGAGAAAGTCACATATTGAATCCACATTCAACCAAACCAATATTTTATTCAGGTCTACATGAATATTGAAAATAGTCTACTTATCAATGTGAAGAATTTGGAGCACGAGAAATTATGAAAGTTTTTTCTCTATTTCAGTATCGATATGATTTCATTACAGTACTAAAAGTAGGGCTGTAATGAAACTCATTACAGCATTGTTTAAAGTTATACTTTCCCGTTTTGTGGTTGTCAGTACTGACCTCCGATCCAATCAATGTTCGAATCAAATCAATTCAAATTCCGCAATATGTCAAATTTCGTTAGTGACAACAACTGCCAAGATACAATACAAAAGTCACTAATCGGAATTTTCATTTGAATTTCGAGAGTTTTCCACAAAACTTTACTGAAATAGAGAAAATATCGTCTAATACTTGTTGCAGAAGGCAATTCCAACACTCATGCTTTCGAAAACTCGCTTCTTCGTCGCTTGTTTTCGAATTTCGCATTCGTGTTGGAAAAGAACTTGTTTTAGAATATACTATTATTGATAATGATAATAATATATAAGCTATCTATATCCCAAATGACTGAAGTTATTGGGATGTTATATTTCAGGCGTTAATGCAATTGTCAAGAGTATTTTATTCTCTTCCAGCTAGTAGGGCCCATTTGAATGTTCGAGAAAACAAATGGTTTTAGCTCCTTATAATAAACATCTTTTCTCAATTTCTTTTGAACTTTTTTGAACGACGTACCGTTAACTCAAAAATAATACAATTATTTTCAATTATCGAGTGAAGTGATACATGAACATTCCATGTTTCCTGAGAGAAAGCCACTAATAAAATAAAATAATATTCATTGCTTCTGAAAAATCACAGATTGAAAACTGCACTTGTCAAAAAATGATAATAATTTTCTCACAGTCTTCTATGCAATCATTCAAAATATAAGCAAATTGATTGATGATTAGAAATTAGATTTTTTTAAACAATAAGAGTTGCAATTTTCCTAAATATCCCATAAGGATCCCCATTCATAGCAAATTAACGGCAACATAACTCCGTCCGACTCCCTCTGTTTGGCAACGATGAGTTGATCTGATTTTCTACACGCTTGCATCAACTTGATAATTGCGAGTCTGTCCCAACAAATTAACGTCACGAACGCAATTGGTGGATTGGACACACTTAATAACACGATGTAACATCGACGATACGAATTTATCGTATCAATTTTCAACCACTTTGATATGTCCGATTGAATTTTCAATTTTTAACTGGACCCTTACTAAGAAGGGAATTGACATCGTGACTGACGCCTTCTCGAGTGCACAGACAGTTGGAGAGCTCTCGGTATTCTACAGAAAAGTGTTAACTGTCCTTCAAAATTGTTGATGTTACTGGATAATGAAGTTTGTTAATTAACTCCCCGAGCATACAACCGAGAAATTCATCAGTCACGCTTGAACTTCTTCTGATCTCCTACACAAATTCTCAAATATGCAAACATCGCAAATAAACATTCGAGCATACCCCAAACTTCTTACCCCTACTTCATTAGCGCTTCATCGCTCCTGAATGCGGAGTTGTATAAGTATTTACACAGGTCTTACCGTTGATATTGAGTTCCGTAGCAGCTTTGCTGTTGTCCCTGCTGTTCATGGCAGTGTTGAACTCCGTCATCGTCGTCCCGTAAGATATGGCCGAACCAGAACTGGTACTCCTCCTCCCGTTGATCTGACCCACTGTGGTCAGTTCTCCGTCTGAAGGATGTAGGTAGTGGTCACCGAATCTCTCAGCATACCTTTGAAGAATATTTCTATTACTCGTTTATACCTGCTTCGCTCGCTCAGTTAATCACTTAAACGTCCTTCACAAAAGTTGAGAATATTCACATATTTTCAGACTTCACGAAAGTTGTCGAATTAAGATTCCTAATCATATACATATATGATAAAATAATGTCATTCTTTGAGAGCCATTCCTTCTCTAATTCGATCAATTTCCGACGACTTTTTCCAAAATTTTTAATTAAATTAATTTAATTTCAATTATCAAAAATGCAGAAATCAAAAATTATAAACCTATAACTTCCTCAAACATTCCAGTTAAATCTGTTCAGATTTAACTGGTCCTTATTAGCAGAACCCGCGTAAACAATCAACTCGAGACCATCGACTCGTATTCTCATAGATCCACACAAACTAGAATCAACAATGCGTTTAATAAAAAATGGTCCTGTCTCTACGATAGATAAAAAACTGAAAAATAACTAGGGCAGGGATGGGCAACCTTTTTGCACAGAGGGCCAAATAAAAAAATTTTTCATAGACCACGGGCCAAAAAGATATTTCCAACATAAAAAAATTAAATTCATTCAACAGAAACGAGATACAGTTAACGTTCCTCATAAAAGAATAATTAAAAAAATACTTAAACTATATACAGGGTGTACCAAGTTCGACGGCCTATTAGGCGTTTCTGGGGAACTTGACCTATTTGAAATCTGAAAATTGGGTTATGTTATTGTTTGACATTATCTACCGAGCTAAAATATTCTTGGAGCCTGACCACTTCCAGTTATACAGGGAGTGAAAAAAAAATTTCAAAAATTTTTTGTTGTTGTTGAATTTGATAGAGCAATTCTGAATACATTCGTACTCAAATCGTTGAATTCGTCAGAATACTTTTCAAAATATCAAGAAAAAACTGAAGAATAAAGGGAGATGAGAGTATTCGGTATCATGTTTGTTGTTTCTATTCTTAATATCTTAAGCACAAACCGTTTTCACATTTTTGAAGTCGAAGATTGTGGAAATATACATTTCCAGAATTTTGAAAAATTCATCACAGGTTGTTCCAAATGTTCGGTCAAAATTTTGGATCATAACTTTCGTTTTTCAAATTAGAACCGTTTTTTTTATGATTGCGTTGGATTCTGCGCTGTATCAATGCTTTCATCCAATGCTATGGAAAAACCAACAGATGTTTCCATCACTTTTCCAAGAACAACTTTTATATTTTCAGACATTGCGCATGCATCGAATGAAAACTAGAAAATTTTTTGATGTGATATCTTTGTAGAGGAAATTTGGGCTTGCGTGTGGGAAAAAATTCATTGGCGGGCCAAGAAATATTTATTCGCGGGCCGTAGGTTGCCCATGCCTGAACTAGGGTCTGCTCAGTAAAAAATGTTCGTAACGCCATCCTTATTCAAGATGAAGGGTGTTGAAGAAAAAAATATAATACAGATTTTTTTAAATTTTGTAGAAATTACTGGCAACATTGTTATGAAAGAAATTTTATGAGAATATGTTTTGAAATCTGATGCATCCCATACCCCTTGAATTTGATTATAGATCTGACATCCATAGAGGGCGCTAGTTACAAGGTTCACACCAATTAGCATTGAACATTACCTTTTCAATATAAGATTTTTCGCGGAAAAGTTCAGGTGAACTTAAACATCATTTGTTTGCACACCCAAAAGTTACTATTGATAGAACTCGATGCTGTGTACCCTTTTCGGAATATTTTGATCTGAAAATTATGAAGTGATAACGAATGTTTTTGAATACGGATGACGTTACGAAAATTTTTTACGGGGCAAACGCCAATTATTTTTCAGTTTTCTATCTATCCTATTGAGGCCCAGAAATGTTAAAAATATTGGAGAATTCACCGCTGTTACAATAAGTAAGCCTAGGCAATCGCCAAGAAAGCAATTCAGAAATGTGTCGTGCGCGCACTTGGGACTTATTATTAGCAACTACATTCAGTAATAACATTTTTCCTAAAAACCACCTGCGTTGTAGCTTTACTTTCATAAGCCAAATAATATTAACACCCTTTTGTTTACGTTTGGGGACGAGCCAAAGCATTTGTTTAAGCTATGGAAGTAATCACGAGAGACGTGTTGATCGAAAGAACACTGAGAGAAGTATTCACTTGATATTATCGATCATATTATATTATATTATAGTTAATAAATCATTTATTGGCCAAATCGACAAATAAATATTTCTTTCATGGAAATGAAGAATTTATTTAAGTTTTCGCAAATCACCTTCATTCAATATTATATCACATTTATTTAAGAATAATAACATTCAATAATACCGAATAAAGACGCATTAGACTGAAATAAATATATTTAGTAATAATTAACAAACTGCATGAATTAATGTTAACGTCTGAAAATTATAGAGCAAAATTGAAAATAAATGGCTTTGCAGACGGAATTGAATTCTAGAAAAACACCCGAGCAGGATTTGAACCTGCGACCCTCGAAACACTAGTCCAATGCGCTAACCAACTGTGCCATAGGGAAGGTTGAAGGTTCCAACTGATCTTCGGTTGCCGACTCTCCCAGAATTCGATGTTAGTTTGTTAGTTTCAATTCTTCATGAACTATGATGCTCGTGAAGAATTCTTTGGGGAGTTAGGGTTGGAAGGAGAACTCATTCGCTATCGGAGGGTATCGATGATTCGATTTTTACCTTTCATCCGATTGCGTCATTCGCGATTTATCGGCAGGAGTCGGGTAGTTGAATCTACCGACCACCGAACAATGTTAACTAGCCAAGATGACTGAAACATGTCAAATGCGGTTTGTTCATTGTTAATAAATCCTATATTTTGAGTAAACATATCGTGGAGTGGTGGAAGTTTAGAATCATTTAGTAATAGAAACCAAACGTTCGTTTATTACCAAATGAACATATGTTTTCAATTAATATATCTTATATTTGAAGAGAACTGCAGTTTAAATGAAATACATCATACTCAAATATATTAAATATTAACAAATACCGTGTAAATAAATATTTCGTTCTATATGAATGAATTCTTTCAGAGGCAAGATCTGTTAGTTAATAAATAAATTAAAGATTAATAAGTGGATTTGTCTGTTAATGAATAATGTCAAAATAAATACTTTATTGATAAAAACAAATTTATTTCTCTCAGTGAATAGACGCCGCTTTTGTAGCAATGCGAGATGCGTACGAAAAAGGTGTCGAGCTAGCATTAGTAACAGAGAATAACAGTTCGAGCAGCATTTATAAGAAGAAAACAGTAATTATTGGTTGTTCAATTCGCATTACGACCTCTGAACGATTTGTGCTCTTACACTGAGAGAAATAAATTTGTTTTTATCAATAAAGTATTTATTTCGAGATTATTCATTAACAGACAAATCCACTCATTAATCTTTAATTTATTTATTAACTAACAGATCTTGCCTCTGAAAGAATTCATTCATATAGAACGAAATATTTATTTACACGGTATTTGTTAATATTTAATATATTTGGGTATGATGTATTTCATTTAAACTGCAGTTCTCTTCAAATATAAGATATATTAATTGAAAACATATGTTCATTTGGTAATAAACGAACGTTTGGTTCCTATTACTAAATGATTCTAAACTTCCACCACTACACGATACAAACCGCATTTGACAGGTTTCAGTCATCTTGGCTAGTTAACATTGTTCGGTGGTCGGTAGATTCAACTACCCGACTCCTGCCGATAAATCGCGAAAATCGAGAATGACGCAATCGGATGAATGGTAAAAGTCGAATCATCGATGACCACCGATAACGAATGAGTTCCCCTTCCAACCCTAACTCCCCAAAGAATTCTTCACGAGCGTCATAGTTCATGAAGAATTAAAACTAACAAACTAACATCGAATTCTGGGAGAGTTGCGCACCGAAGATCAGATGGAACCTTCAACCTTCCGAATGGCACAGTTGATTAGCGCATTGGACTAGTATTTCGAGGGTCGCAGGTTCAAATCCTGCTTGGGCTGGTCATTATTTCAGAATTCAATTCCGTCTGCAAAGCCATGAATTTTCAATTTTGCTATATAATTTTCAGACGTTAACATTCATTCATAATTCATGCAGTTTGTTAATTATTACTAAATATATTTATTTCAGTCTAATGCGTCTTATTCGGTATTATTTAATGTTATTATTCATAAATAAATGTGATATAATATTGAGTGAAGGTGATTTGCTAGTTTTTTTTTTTAATTAAATTTTGGAGTTGGGTTTTTTTCAAACTGTAACTAATTTTGCAAAATAAAAAATTTCGTATGTAACTTTTTAACCGTCAATTGAAATGAACATTATCCATTATTCAAATGGCATAGATTAGAGCAGGGCTATCCAACTTCACGTAACCCAAGGGTCACATTTTGAAAAATTCCGGTGCGGAGGGCCGCATTGGAAAAATTTGCAAATTGATGCTGCTTTTTCAGATATATGCTTCCCATCAGTTAACCCACTGTAAAAATTGAGTTTCGTAGGTTGGGGTATCGTTCTTCTGGCAGGAAATTGAAAAATTCCAATTCAGTTCTCGTTCTTCCTTGGTGAAAAGGATCTGTTTGCAACTCACACTATCCCAGTTGGAGCTGTGCTCTACCTGCATTCTGCTGAGCAAAAACTGAAATTCGCTTAACCTATTTTCGACTCCTTTCGCAGTCTTTTCGATGCATTTTGTCCGCAGTTGATAGAAACTTCTTCAAAATAAAATCCTTCATTCCTTCAAAGGATGTTGGTGTGAAGTAACAGTTCGCCATGTGTAACTTCTACTTCGGCTTTAAAATCTCAAAATTTTCAAAGTAAGATTGCCCTCTCGCATAATGTTAGTTATTTCAACAACAACTTTCATGAAATCCATTTGAAGTGACAATTTTCCACATTGCGCCTCTTGGTGAACAATACAATGTATCACAAGACTGTTGACTGTTTATGTGGTTTTATTTCAAAAGACCTGCAAATCAGATTTCAGTTCCTGTCATAGCTCTGGATTCATCAGGGATAATATGGGAACGTTCATGGATATTGATCAATATGGTCTACTCGTCTTGAAATTGTTTGATGCGACACAGAGACCGAATTTTCCAGCATTTTTGTTTCTCTAAACTGCCATTCTGATGACACAATCCATCAGTAAGAGATTTTTTCGCTTTGGCGATATCCAGCGCCCCTCTACGGGCCACAAAAAACGATGTCGCGGGCGTTGTGTTGGACAGCCTTGGATTAGAGGATAAAATTAAAATAAAGAAATTGCAGTTATACAGGCATTAATAAAAATCAAATGTGGGTTGAAAGGCAAGATTTCAGGTATATTCCTGAAAACTTTATTATTTTTTATTAAAAAAATCAGAATATGGTCACGATTCTGTGAAGTTAAATGAAAAATAGAAATTATCTGACGAAGGAGTGTGATTTAGACTCCGAAACCTTTCGTTTCAGAGTTCAAAGTGCTTATTTTGGTCCATTGTTAGGCAGCAATTTCTTCTTGAAAAGTTTTGGAACCTGACAAATTAGTGCTCAAATTTTTACGCAGGGACCTTTCTTCTATTATTTAAATATTTTTTCTAATTGTTTCTTGTTTCAGAGAGTCGGAGAGAAAACTCGAATAAAGTATTCAGGAATATGCAAAGATCTCCCAGACAATATTCCAATAGATATCTGAGATTTCAGGTAGTTTGAGAAGAAACATTAAAAAAATTATATCTCCCCAACCGTGACACAGCACAATAAAATGTAGGTAAGCCGGATTCCTCTGCTCTTGAAATGATAGAAGAGCCTGCAATGGTTAGTGGCATTTATAGAAAACACATATGTTTTATTCAAGTGACGAAAAGTCAAGTGGCACATAAGAGGCCAATGAGCGTTCTGCAAAGTGAAAAAATCGGTTATGGTTCGAAATCGTGTGCATTCTGTTTGACTGAAAAGCGTCTAACATCATTTTCACAAGTGGCTTGTACAGGTGCCACTAACAGTCAAAGGGTTTCAAACGAAGTTGGAAATGTTGAGGAAAACTTCTATTTCACATGATATGCCAGATAGCCATTCTAAAAAAGAGGAAAGTTCTTGTTTCGATAACTCGTATACAGGTCCTCTAAGTTTTCTGTCGGTTGAGAAGAGCAAGTTTCTAAAGCTATGAACCGATTTTTTTTTGTATGGTGAATGTACCTTTTAGTTGAGTTTTAGTTTCAGTTGAGTGTTTTTTTATCACTGATTCTATTCGAATTTGAGGGCATGCTGAAAATATACTGATGTACATTGCTGCCCAGCCATACAACTTTCTGAATTGTGAGAGCACCGTCCCCAGCACTCAATTATTCTGCGTACTACGTAAAGTCTTATGAATAGTTGCAGCACATAATCCATTTCTTTGTCACCCTGATCACGCTTCTTTCAGATGAATATTCGCATTCTTTTGACTATAAATATTTTTCCATATTCGCCTGAGAAGAATCAATGTTTAATGTTTCTCCCCCATAACTTTCAAATGATTAGGTAAGCCTTTTAGCTGCTCGTCCTCCGCTCGAAACAGTCAATTTCACCTCGAAGCATATTCCTTGTGAGGCATATACCTCTTTATGAACGCAGAGGGTATGACTCCTTTGGGGTATATCATATATACTGGGGAAAGAACTCTTTGGACTGTTTTCATAAAGAAAGAGAGGAATTTCCTCTGTATCGATTAAATTAATTCATTCTCGATTTTCTGAAATTAATTGCATTTTAACCCCGAGCCTCTGAAACAAAAATTAATTGAATAATTTCAAGTGATGTTAATGTTCCTATTTGAAATTTTGCATTAATTTGTCACAAATAACGACAATTTCAAAAGAAGTAAGGTTCAGAAGTTAATATGAAATGACAAATTGGACCATCGAATTTTGAATGACCCTGTATAAAAAAAGCGTATTTACCCGCATGATGCATAGAATCTTAGCATTCTGCATACAAAATTTCAGCTTGCTAAGATTTATAGTATGGAAGTTATAGATGTTTAACCAAAGCTTTGTCTTGCACAAAAAGAGAGGAATTCATTTAACTACTGTGAAACCGCTGAAGGTAAGAATAAGAAAGTGATTCCAAAATAATCGTGTTACTACGATGAATAGAAGAGTGCAATAATATACAAGTTGTGCCATTTGAAATAATAAAGAAGTAACTACTTTTTGACATAAGCGGCAACACCGCAGCACTGAAAATATTTTAGATAGATAGAACATCTGTTCTTGTTTAAGAAACCAAATTTTCAATGAATTCCTGCTTTCCGTTCTCCGTAAACGTCTAACGTACCATCGGCCGTGGATCACGAATCATTCAGTTTGAGGTCATCTCTCTCCATTGTCTCTTACGTTACCAGTCAACCTGTTTATCAAAAGTCTACATAATGTAGAATTCAGAAAGTAATAAGGCAGGACATCAATGTACAGAGATATATTTTCAGCAATATCTTGATGGGACATTTAAACCCCCTAATTCTCATTCAGTTTGCGGTCCTCTATCTCCATTGAGCCGTTGTTCTTTAAGTCACCAGCCACCCTGTATATCAGAAGTCTTCATATGTAAACTTCGAGCAGTTGCGTGTTTTGATAGTTGAAGTTTTATTGTTCGTTCATTGTTGGGCAAACTACGAGTATTTTTCTGAATTAACTGCTCTTGACCTTTCAGTGCAAGAATGTTTGTAGGAGCAGTTGATTTTTTTTTAATTTTTCAATTAGAGGGACAGAGAATGAAAACCTGAAATGGTTTCATTATATATCAAACGTAAATTCAAGAAGATTTCTCGTAATACATTGATATAGTTTCATCCCACTCGGAAGCACTTGCATTTGAGGATAAAACAAGAATTCGTTTTTTGTCGAATATAATTTTCTACTTCATCTTTTCAAGGGTATCAACCTACTCCGCTTACCTTTCTCTATACGACGTACGATGTTGGTGGATCGAATTGAGGATGATGTTTGAAGAAGTCCTCGACAACGCCTTCCTTTGCCTGGTCGCCTCCTTGTATATCCTGAAGTACATAGTGACCATCACGACACCCGGTATCCAAAAACTCATTGAGCTGCTTATCAGAGAGTAATACGTGTTCACCACGAAATTGCAAACGTGAGGATGCTTCTTCAGGAACTCGAGGTGCTCGTCGGTGGTGTACCAACCCAGAAAAATCGGCATGAAACTGATGAGTCCAGGCAGGATCCACACGTTTGCCAACATGAACGTGACGGTTCGGTGGGTCATCGTGATGGGGTACTCCAGAGGACGAACTATGGCGTAGTATCTGAAAAATTTGATTTTAAAAATGCCAAGTAAAGAGTTTGGGTATCCCCTATTATATTATTATTAGAAATCAGGGTTGTGAACGAGATATTCGTGATAATGTTGTATTCGTTGAAACATTATTTGGGATGTCCCCATTATCTATGTGGTTGGTTGTTACCGACGTTTCGGCAAGCATTCGCCTGCCGTCTTCAGGGAGTTGGTCCTGATAAGGACCGGTGTTTGCCAAACTTGTTCTGTCTGGACTTGTGCGTTCGATACTTTTTTCAATTTCGCAATTTTAGTGTGGGGATTCGAACACGAGTTATCCGAGGAGCAATTTCCGAAAATTAAACTCACTCTAACCACTAGTCTACAGAAGCAGGTAATTATTATACAGTTTAGATTATATATTAAGTAAACTTTTTATGGTAGAGGTCACCTTGACTCTGTCCGTCTGCGCAGTAGGTTAGGTTAGGTCTGCTTCTTGTTAGGATAAATTAGTGCTTCCTTGGGACGAGTTCGTCCTCCTCAATTCAGATCTTAAAATGGGCACCTAGACATTCTTTATTTCTAGAGAAGGGTTGGGAGTTATCGTCATGAAAGCTGATTCTTTCAATTTTCTTTCTTCTCTATGAATGTCACTTGTTTTTTCGAGCATTTCGGCCGTCATCGTGGATACATTCTCGACGGTTCACCAGTTTGAGTGTCTGGTATATTCAGGGGTCATACTTTCAGGAAATATTCTCGCTGAATTGAGCTGCCAGATTAACCAGGCAATTGTCGATTGTGTCAACGATTATCTCCAGACCATTTGGAAATAGGAGTCTGATGAACTGGTACGATTTAATGCTCCAAAACTCTGACAACTATAAAAACGGCTTACGGTACTCCTCGGCTTGAATGAATGGTCAAGAAGTCTGAAAAATTACATCTCTTAGGAGTAAATATCACATCAAACGTCACCTGTCACGAACATGTATCCACAGTAGCCAAGTTAGCTGCTCAAGAACTAAGATTTTTGTTTCGTTCTAAAAAACTGTTTAGCGGTGAACATTTATAATTGTAAAGGCTCATGTTGGTCCAGCATTGAAAGTGTTGGTCTCATGCTTATAGTTCAGCACCTGAGCACCATTTGCAGCTGCTTAAGTCTATTCAAAATACACTAACTGACCGTTTCTATTCTCTTGAACACCCCAGGAAGTCTAATGACTTGTGCCTCTTCTACAGGTTCCATCACGTGTTCTACAGCTATCGCCTCTCTTATTCTACCAAATATTCATTTTACTCGAAGAAATACACTTCAATAGACGATCAGATAGCACTCATCCGACTTGCGCTTAACGATCCGACAACCAGAATATAATTATATCAAAAATCTTATCCTGACGGAACCGCTAGTCTTTGAAACTCTCTTCCTGTATCGGTGTTTCCGATTGTCTACAACCTACAAACTTCAAGACGTCAATCAATCGGACCCTACTGGACTCATCTTGTACCTGTTGGGTCGTTATAAGTGATTATTGTAAAAAACAGACTTTCCTTGAAGTTTGAAATTTTCATTGACCGAAATGAGAGTGCCAGATCATGCAGTTTAATTAACTTATGTGCGGAAAAGAATTTCATTCAAATGATTCCGTTATGTCTGACAAATTTAGAGGCGCTCCCTGAAGTTCGCCTCTGCTCTTTTCAACAGTCCTTGATCGATTCGAGATGATTTGCTGTATTGGTTCCCGCAGTTTGGTTTGGTTTCCTACACATAAAATTACAGGGAACCCAATAGGAAAAAATCACACATGAGGTAACATGGCCTCTCTCCCCCTTTCCACGTTCTCCGGAGCTGTACGAGCAAGGCCAGGTTACCTCTTTTTCAAAACATTGCATATATGTAATTCCTACGCTTCGGAGGAAATTAACCTACGGAAGAATGGTGTTGCGACTCGGTATTTTGTGGAAAACATAGGAATTAATAATTTCTCCATTCACTTATTCAAGAATGAAAACTAAATACGATGTTGCGAATGGGATGATCAGAGAAACTGATATCCGACCCTCAAAGACTTAGTTATATTTTGAGCACCCGATGTCTAGAGATGAACCAATTATTTTCTTTCGGCCTATGTGAAACAAAATACCTCCAAAACTTTTATCAGTTAGTATAAAAAGTTCCACGAACGGCGCTTCGATTTGGAACATCAGCAGAAAAAAAACCGTAAGACGAAAATCTTCGCTGAGGTACTTGCGTTTTTGTTCGAACAAACCTAGTAGGGAAGGAGAAAAAATTATTTCTAAGTCTGATAGGTAATGCCCAAATTTAACATATGAAAGACCACCCAGAGAAGGTGAAAAATTTATTCGATTCCTAAGGAGTCATTCAGTTGATCTGGGAAGGCGAAACGGAAACGGTCTTTCAGATTCCTCGGAAGAGTACGCGGGGTACTTCCGAGTTAGGTCGTGAAACGAGCGACGGTTTGAGTCGGTTGAGGAAAAAGATAGAGGCTCATTTTTTTGTTGGCGAATTATTAGGGATTTCGCGGAGTGAAAAACTGAGGTAGTAGGGTTTTTTCGGAAAATGGAAATTTTTTATTGTTAATTATCATTTACGAGTCGGGAAGCGCGATCGGAAATTACGGTGTAAGGTATCAAGATTAACCCTGAGTTGCAGGAACGTCCATTAAAATTTAATGCCGCCTTAATTCTCCCTTAAACGGAATATCCATAGACGGTAGTCATGGATACTCCGTTTAATGGAGAATTGAGGCGGCATTAAATTTAATGGACGTTCCTGCAACTCAGTGTTAGACGATTTATATTTCTATGGTTTAATTACAAGCGCAATGTTGATTTTAATATACCGGACATGTGATTGAGGGTCAGTTAGAATGAAGGCGTTGTCGATGTCGAGTAAGATACGAGAAATAAAGAGTTGCCCCATTAACCACTCAGTTGCGAATATAAGATTAAAACTGTTCAATAACGTTATAACGGTATTTGTTGCGAAACTTGAGTGAAACATTCCGAGAGTGTTATTTCAGAGAACCAAGATTAATTATTTCTACTAGAGAAATGAGAAGGTCCGAGCTCCCTAATTTTTAAATGTCTCAGAAAGTTTGAGTCCGAATGTCTTGAAATCTCCCCATCTTCGTTCATTTTAGTTTTTTTTATTTAGATTTTTTGTGGCATTTGATCGAATTTGGATGTTTTTCTTGTGAATGAATTTTAATTTGGTCTGATTCTTAAGGACGTTGGAACAATTGGTCATATTAATGTTGCATTTCAGGAAATATTCATTTATACATAAATATTGTCACAATTCAGAAATATTAGTTACGAATTGTGACCGTGGAACTAATTTTTCTGAATTGTGACAATATTTAACCCTAAGACCTGTTCTTGGTGCAACAGGCCGTACCCACACTCTCTCCGAGCTGAAGAGACTTGATTTTATTTTCTTTTCCGACGGAAAGCCGTTCTTCCGCTAACCGCTTAAAATATCTAGATAGACTCGTATGAACTAGTGTAAATTTTATTATAAAATGGTGACAATATCTATATATGTATTTACTACAATTTCACCATGACGTCTAAAATTATTTAATCTGCGAAGAAAATGACGCTGAGGTTCCGTGACAGAATCGCCATTCTGAAACTGTTATTTGCGAAAACGCGTTGCTCCGAATCTACAACGTCATGATTGCAGCTGTGCTGGAAACAGAAAACATGCTAAATCAAAGATTATAGAGAAGAAAAATTGGAAACGAAGCGACTACATTTACGTCAGCGCCATCTAGTTATTTCGAGTTCATTCAGGAAATAACTGAATAAGATTAATTTGCCAAATATATGGTGGTTAAGAAACACGTTGTGTAGCTCAGCGGGTAGAGCAGTTGACTTGGAACCTCGAGGTCTGACTTCAATTCCGGACTAGTCCAGAAATTTTCTAGTTCTAGTTTTGTCGCACAAGATGTTATTTTCTAGGCTCGACAAACTAGAAATTCAATTTCGGTTATTATAAATTTTATAGCCCCGTCACCGATTTTCAAAATATTTTGCACAGTGAATCTATAGGACTTCCTGATACTACAGTCTCAATTACAGCTCTGGGGAGGCAGTAATTTTCGACAAAAAAAATTAATGAAACTCATAAATATACTCCATTTACCTCGGATACGACTATGATATAGTCTTATATATAGTCTATATAGTTTAGTTTAACAAGGTTAGGTTATGTTAGGTTAGGTTAGATTCAACCAAAAGTTGAAAAAAAAAATTTTAAATAAAAAAAAATTTATAAAAAAATAAAACATCGATCCGCATTCAGGTTAGATTAGGTAAGGTTCATTTTCCCCACCTCAAGATCACAAAAAAAATACAACTGGGCAGGGAACTTTATAATTACCTCAATTTCAATAAGCATGATTTCTTCGTCATCTAAACTTTCAGAGTTCCTAATAACTGAAAATCGTAGTCGGTTTTTAACATTACTGATATACAGGGTGGGTCTTTGACTTGTACATATATATTAACCGTAGATTCCTGAGGTCAAAAGAAACACTTTTTTCCTTCACCATTTTTTCCGATTCGTCCTAGATAAAAAGTTAGAGCCATTTTAAACATTCATAATGAGCTATGACACTGCTGGAAATCTGTACAATAATAACGTCAACTTACTTTTTCAATCATATCCAACGAAAGATGAAGTACGATTTTGTCAGTTCTCAATAATTACCGAATTTATAAAATGTTACTACAATGAATACTTATACTTCATTCAAAATTTCGTTCTTCTCTTGATTTCTTTTTCATTATCGATAATGAAGTAGCTTGCTATCACCTAAATCCGCCTTGAGATCAATCTTCAGTATGTAATCAATGTTTATCGTTGTTTATAAAATTTCCTGAGGTTCTCGGATCGAAACATAACATTTCATTTCCATTCATAAACAAATGTCATTGAATTGAACGTCCACCGCTAAGCTGAACGTTGCCAGTAGGAACAGTAACCATACATCATAGACCTACTATACACTGTACAGTGTGCATAGACTTACCACATTATAATGATCAAATGTCATTTCAGAAGATACTCATTATTATGTTCAATAAACTTCATAATGGAATAAAAGGAAAAAATTTTAACTTTGGCAACGCAGATTTTTCGCGACTGTTTTATGTTGATCGTTGTTGAGCATAAAGTGATCAACAATTCTAATTAGGAATTAATGGTATCGTGATTTTCAATTGAAACGTTATTTCATTTAGTCGACTTTATCAGTGTGAATCTACAGAATGTATTCTAACCAGGAAATGGTAGATATGCTAAAATGCTTTTTCACTAATAGAAAAATAGCTTTGGGATCGTATGCTACCATGAAAAACAACAGACAACACCGATTCGGAGTAAATATGTGGGCAGGCATGGTGAACCATCATCTGATATGACCATGAAAATGCTAAGGTGACTGCAGATGAGTATCTGAACATTCTGAAAAATGTTTTGGATAACTTATTGGAGGACGTACAATTTATTGTTGTGCAAAATATGTGGGAACAGCAAGATGAAGCTTCTCATCACAGTTCCAGATTCCAGGGTTGGTATAGAATGACTCAATAAAAATTTCAACAGGAAATGAATATTGGATAGGGCGACACGGCCCAGTGCCACGGCTCCCATGAGCACTGGACTTGAATCGGTGTAATTTTTTTCTGTGTGGATTCATGAAAAAACTTGTTAACAGCAGTTTTGTGAATAATGTGGCCGAATTATGATCGCGTGTGTCAAGTGCATGTTAAGATTCGAATGGTGGTGCCAGAGACAACATAACATGATTGTCTCTGGGTGGAGCATTCACTTTGGTGGGAAGTAAGGGCTTCTAGCGAAGAATCCCCTTTAAAAAATTCAACTTGCCTAAAGCATTAGGTATTTCGAAAGAGATGTAAAAATTTGCTCGAATAAATAAGAATGTAAATCGAAGAACGAGTCGAAGAACTAGAGCTCATTAATATAACTCAATTTCCGAAGTCCGCTAGTTCCCTTTCCATTCATAGCCTTGTCCTTCCAGAACATAAATTCTCGGATTCAAACGTGATGATTTTCAACGTGACAACGTAGCAAAAATTGAATTCTGTGCATATTTTCGACAGAGTTACAATCAGCCAAAGTAACCAATTTTTTGAATTTCCCAGAAATTTTTTTCTTTCAATATGGAATCACTCGTAAACAGCGAGTTTTACAAGAAAATATCAGGAATACTTTTATATTCCAAAATGAATAAATATTCATTTCATCTCATTGAATTCACTGTTTGAAATTGGACTTCTGGTGAATTTATGGAATATTATGGTCATAATTGAGAAACTGGCGGGAAACTGTGTTAGGAATAGATTGATCACGTTTACGAAAAACTATATTCCGAAAATCACTTCATTTTTTTGCGAAATATAACTGAAAATTAAATTTTTTCATGGATTTTCGACACCCTGTATCTTTTCAACACGAAGACTAATCGTCAAAAATTGAAGATGAAAAAAGTGTTTCTTTTGACCTCAGGAATCTACGGTTGAAATATATGTATAAGTCAAAGACTCACCCTGTATATCAGTGTCCTATCTTTATACTCTACAATCTTTGATCCTAAACTGAAAAGTTGAGCTACCGACTTCCCACTCCTGTAGTATCCTTAACTGCCGACTATCATCAGGTCCAATGTCTCCATATTTGTCAGCGGACACCATTTGAATGACAGTATTTACCGCACATGAGTAGGTATATTAAACTGCATATTCTGACACACTAATTTCGTTTAATCAAATTTTTTTAAACCCGAAAATAGTGGAGTACTGTTCAACTGAAAACCATCTGTTCCCGTGGCTCACCCTGTATAATAATAATAAATGATCTGCAATGACAGATTTCGAGTTATAGTTAATTGGAAAACAATTCAGTATTTCACAGTTTTAAAATATGCGAAACATATATAGGTAACGGAGACGGACATCATATTTCAAAATTATGTAAATAATGGTTTATAAATTCAAAACCGGGAAAGTACGCTAGATTTCATGTGAATGAAAGTAATTGCAGCCAAAGTTACTTTCTGGCATCTGTCTTGTCGATTTCTAGTTCAAGTGGGGGCTTCGGAGAAGTTCCTCCTGCCCTTCGACTATTTCGACTTCCATTAAGGAAGATGATGTTCGAAAATGAAATAGCCTTATGGGCTTATTGGCCATGGCCCATTAGGCATAATTTCACCTACAACTGCGGTAGGCATCTTCAGAGGATTCTTTGTCTGAATTGTACCTCGAACGCTCAATTTCTGACACTGGCGAGATGATTTCATCATTCTTATTATAGCCATCAATTCATTTGATACTTACTCTTTTATTTATTTATTTAGAAATAACACAAACAGGTTCAAAGCCCAAAAACAGCGTTCACAATATAAACATTAATATGCTGCACCTACATAAGTGATAAACAAGGTGCAAATCAGGTACGAGCTAAAAACTAAATACAAATAAATACAATGACCAGAAAGATATCACAGATCAAGAGGCAACCATATGAGGGTAAAAATAAAAAAAGAATCAGATGAAGACAAGATCAGAATGAAAACGAGCAAATACAATACAAGGCCATATATCGAAATAAATTTGCAGAGAATTGGGGAGTTGCCTTTTCCATTGACTGTGTGATGCAGTAAAAAGATCAATATTGTACGAGCGACCAACTGCATAACCGGTGGCTAGAATTCTAGTAATTGGTGAATTTTTAGAAAAATTCGTTCTCTTGAGAGGAACATAGAAAATATTCTGGCGCCTAAGTTCCAGGTTCGGGACTCCAAACGGTATAATTCCCAGTATATCTGGCACTTGAAAGTGATTGTTTATAATTTTGTGCAAGAACAAAATGTCCGCTAATTCACGTCTGTCAGCCAGGCTTTTAATGTTAAACCTCTTACTGGCTTCAGAATAGTCGTGATTTTCGATTCTCAGGTTGTTTTTAAATGCGATATACCTCAAAAATTTATTTTGCACACTTTCAAGTCTTTTTATATATGTAAAATATTGAGGATTCCATACTACCGACGCGAAATTCATCCTGCTGAAAACAAAAGAGTGATATAAGGTTATGTGTATCAGATGAATTTTATCTCTCAGTTGATTGTTCTGAATGAATTCTCAATAACAAATAACCACTGTTGTCGAAACGTTTCCGATTTTCAATATGAGAGAATCCACTATAACTGTTCTCTAACATTTGCATATTAGGTGTCAATTATTTGATATTAACACTCAAAATATTCAAACACTGATCTCTTCAATATCTTGTATTTAAAATGCAAAAAACTAGATGAGCAATCTCTTCAATCTGTTGATATTAGGTAAGTTGGGGTAAGTAGACCTCAATTTTCAACAGTTGAAATGCGTTGATAGGGTAGACTCGAACGAATTACTAAGTGGTATTTTGTTATGCGCGTTTTTTACGGATAGAGTATTTGACAAAATTCTTCAGAAATTAAATTGCAGAAATTGTGATCAATAGTAGGGAAGCCCAAGCGGGGATTTACTCAGGCGTGGCAGATTAATATACACAGGGGCGGCCTTAGCCATTGCGAGGCCCGGGCGGGAAGTCTTCGCGAGGCCTTTTTCCTTCGAGAAAAGTATATGATGTGAAAGTAAGTCCGGTTATTTGGTATAGGTTTTGGTCATATTTGACAAGAAATGCTAAAGTTTTATAAAGATATAAAATTTGAGGTTTGATTAAAATTTAATAATATAATATAACATATAAATATAATATAACACTGGGAGATTTACAAAATTAACAAATACAGAAATGATAAATTTAAAATTCCTGATTTCGGCTTTTCCTAGCACTGAAATCTTTAATTAAAGTATCATAATCGATCGAATGAGCTACGTCATTTTTTATTGATAGAATAGCAAGGACTGAAAGCCGATCTTGTGTCATCGTCATCGAATTCCTTAAATATGTTTTTATGATTTCAAGTCTAGAAAAACTCCTTTCAGCAGACGCAACTGTAACAGGTGTGGTGGCAATGATTCTCAAGACTATTTCTATAGTGGGGTAATCTTCAGTTAAATTTTTTTCAATTATGTATTTCAGCACCGAGACAATGTCATCGTTTCCTTCATACACACGGATAAACATGTCCAGTTCTTCGCACAATTCATGCCCATAAATATCACATGATTCTCCCACTCTCATAGATATTTGCAAGTCGCTGCAATGTTCCAAAAGCTCACTATTACTAATTTCCACTGTTTTCAGCTGGATCAGGATTAGAATCACTCACAGGAAATTTTGATCATCATATTTCATAAATTTATATAAAGATCCACTTACATTTTTTTGTTCCTGCTTTCTTCTGATTGCTCGTTTCCTTTTTGAACTACCCGACTCGAATTTTCTACCGGCATCTCGATCACGCGAACTCATTTCGAAAATCTTGTTGAATTTCGCAGAAAGTGTCAGAAATAATTTTTAAGTTACACACAGTTTTTTCATACTTTTTCGGTTCTTCTCTATGAAAATGACCCATTTGCTCATTCCGTTCTAATGAACCAAACCAATTGAACTACAAGTCTTGGACTTTGGATCTACAGCGGGGGTTGAGAAAGAGACGGGTAGCGGAATTCCCACAGATGGTGATAATAAATGATGAAAGTACTATTAGGTATTTAGAAAAAAAATTTTTGGTTTCGAGAAGACCATAAAAATAAAACTATTCATTTGTATGATCCAGATGAACAGAATAGAAAGTTTCATAAGAAATGGCACGATTTTGTATGCATATTTCTATTGGAAACAGTGGTTTTTTACGATATTTCTATCGAAGATTTCTCTGCAAAATCCACTATATATGACTTTTCCTGGGATTGTCCGAGCCATAGAGGAGCCACTAATTATGAGATTGATTGAGGGCGTGGAAGTGTTGTGAAACTTGGATACTTTTGAGTATCCGATATTCTAAAATAAGTATAAATTCAATGGATAGTTGGTATCCGAATTTATACTTACAAGAGCTACACTGAAAAGAACGGCTTGAGAAACTAACGAATTGAATCAATTTCTCAATTCAATGACAAGAAAAATTTGAATTTATTCGAAAAATAAGAATATGGTCTCTAAATGTAAATGAAGAACCAAAAACAATGGAAGTTTTCCATCAGAAAAAATAGAATGTAACAAAACTGAACCCAATTTTCTTTCTTATCCCTTATCACTAGATTTGAAAAAAAAACAGATTTAGCTCTCCTCCTTCCGTAATTCTCTACAATGAAATGAATTCAATGTGACATGTTCTTTCGAGCATTTAGGCCGTCGTCGTAGATTAGTTCTCGACGTTTCGCCAGTTCGGGTGTCTGGTATCTTCAGGAGTTATATTTCAGGAGATGTTCTCACTGGACTGAACTGCCTGAGTGTGACGGGGACGCAGATTGTACTTCCTTATATAACCTCGGTCGGGGGGCGTGGCTGCGCTTGACCGGTCTCGTCCCGATAACGAACGCGCGCCGGTGTCCGACCGGTTCACAACCGGTTCCCGATCCCAAATAGTTAGATAATTTTCACCCTAATTGTGTTGTGTGCATCCTATTCTACCTACTGATCTGGTGGATTGGACATCTGGTGCCTCAATTACCCATTCGGGCGTTCCAATAGAGCAATATTCAAAAACTACAAGGTGGTTTCTTCAATTTTGTTCTGATTGAATGTATTGGTTAACTAACATTTTTCGAATTTACCCTTATGTTCAAATGATCTAAATCAATATCAAAATTTGCTCGGGTTGTTGCACGCGAGGCCCCACCAGGAGCGAGGCCCCGGGCGATTGCCCCGTTCGCCACCCCCTGAAGCCGCCACTGAATATACAGAGGGATTCCTTGTACCCGGCCAAGTACCTCCACCTAATATGGGCGCCCCTTATATAGCCGCGCGTCCAGGATGAATGATCAGATTATTTAAATAAAAATTGATCATCATACATTATCGAGCGTGTCGGATTGAGGTAGGGTTAGTTAATTACATGCTGAAAAGATTATATATACCACTACAGTGTGGCTAAATTTAGTTTTTATTTTGAAGGAAATAATTCAAGGATAACAAAAAACATATAATCTGACGATTTCCACAAACCGACGTAACAGAAATTCTTCGAGAAAGTTCAATGCGTGCATTTGCATATTGCCTATTTTGCCCGCTCCGCGTTTGCATTCCTCTCTCCCTCCGACCAGAGCTAGATTAATCATGTGGGGCCCCCTAGGCAGTGCAATTTTCGAGGCTGCTTTTCAGTGATCATTTTTTTTCTTGCATGGGGCACGGGGCCCATAGCTAATGCAGGGCCCCTTGGGTATCTGTTTCCCTGGCGATACCACAGTTTATGAAACAAGATCAACAGATCGTTTTGGCTTATTTTAAGTTAGATGAATGAATGTTTATGAATATTCACTATGAGTGATATTAATATGAAGTGTGTTTTATTGTGGTGAATTTACTTTGAAGAAAACAATCAAATGCTATGAATTATTTACGGCACATCTTATGAAAACAAGTATAAAAAAAAATCAGTTTTTTATTTGCATGCTATTTCTTGTGCTTTTCAATTCATCAAGTCCAATGATTTAAAATTGTCAGATTGAGAAAATCCTTGAAGGTTATCGTCAGATTAGGATACAGCACATCTAGGACTTGAAGATGAACAATATATCCGTATATTTTGATCTGACACGCCCGAGTATTAAAAATAGCGAATTTTTTTGCTTCAAAATACGGCTTCGAGTTTGCGTCACATGCAAATGATCAGATTATTGAATGTGAATTTTTTTAGGTCCACCTATTATCCGCTTGGAAAATCTGACGCGCTCGAGAATTGTTTTTTTTTCATTTTCAACCCTCACCTAAGCCCAACCCCATCATTCAAACGATCAGATTAACTTATATTCTTCACTAAATGTCCGTAGGACATGGATGCTACCTTAATCTGACGCGCTCGAGTATGTCCATGCAACAGTATTTTTTTCACATTTTTGAAAGCCTATAGCTGCCCCCCACAGATGTAAAAGTATACATTATAAAACAGTTTTTTCTTTTTATCATCTAAGCCTTGCGATCCGATAGATCTCTATGACGCTCGAATAAATCCTAATTTAGTATCGTGGGATCCCTTGCTATTACATCAAATATGGGTGTAATAGAGCCCTTTAAATCATGTTGGCAAGTGAGAATGAAAAAGGAAGCTCTTTGAGACATATTTAAAATTTGTTTAATGAATCTGTAAGGACTTATAATTATTCTACCATTAAGTTGACGAGTGTGACTTGATCGATTGTAGGTCACGAACAAAACTGTGAAATTACATCGCCACAATATTTCTACCTAATCGGTTATGCAGCCCAAGCTCACGTCATAAGTATATTCTCTCTCTGTACGACGGCGCCACACTGCTACTTGACATCTATTTTAAACAGGACCCCACCCTACTATAATGGTTTATTATCTTTTCAAATAATTTCATTTTCCGAAGTTGATTAAAATTTTGAGAAACACGAAATTACTAAGACCTGGATGTATACCTGACAAATTAGTGCTGATTCAAAACCGATAAATATGTTGATAGGCATAGAGCAAATTATTTTGGTTTCATACAGAGTGAAATGTTTCATATTTCCGAGGACGAGCAACTGCTTTCACAAAAGTGAATGGAGTGCACGCAAATTATCCACGAACATGTTACCCGGTCGTATTATTATAATTATAGTGTCATAAACTTCTCTATTCCCTTTTTCTTACCTATCGACACTGATGCAGCACAAATGCAAAATGGACACAGTAGAAAAATATACGTCGAAAGAATTCCACATATCACACATAAAAGGACTGAACAGCCAGGTACCCGTCAATTCGACACTAGCGTTGAACGTCATCGCGCACAAGGCTACCAACATATCAGCCATAGCCAAACTGACAACGTAATAGTTCGTTATCACCCTCAGTTTCCTATGGCGGTAAACACTTATGATAACTAGAGCATTGCCGAGCACAGCCATGATTATTATAGTACCCATTACGAAAGACTTGAAGATGAGTATCAGCAGGTTAAGCCAGAAAGGATGTAACACTTCCAGATTCGAGGAAATGTGCGACTTGTTGCTGAGCCAAGTGACGTTCTGCGGGGAAAGACGAGGTATGCTCGTTGAAGTCTCTGCCACAGTAGCTGAGAAAGAAGCCATAACATTCGCTATCATCTTGCGTTATTTCGACATCTCCGTTTCTTCTACCTCGTTTTAGGGTCGATGCTAGACGACAGGTCCATGGTGGAAACGGCGCCTGCTTCGATTTAGATGCTAGTTCCACAGCCATCTGAAATCAAGTGAGGTTTTTCTTGTATTTCTCTCAGAACAATTGTATGAATAAATAGATCTTACTCGATATCAGTTAACGAATAGTGAATTTTACAAAAAGCAAGATGAGGGGATCATGTTGAACGCGGATTCACAGAAGAAGCAGAGCTTGAATAATGGCTGAATAATTCCAATTTCAAGCGCTTGTGTCCATGAATGAAAACGTTATCAGACTGTCCGAATGTCTCAATAGTCTAAAAATTGAGTTTGACTCTAGTGACCTGGATGATATTGGTTAGTACCAATATCATCCAGGTCACCATGAAACAATATATGAGAAAATTATATTTTTCTCAAATAATATGAAGGAATTTCCTTGTGTAAGCCTTGCGCACTAATTTAACAGGGGCCAAATTCTTTCAACAAATTGTTGCTGAACACTGAACTGAGAATATCACTTATAACTATCAAAGTTTGAAACGTTTTGGAGTCTATATCAGACTCCAACATCAGACAAATTCTTAAATTCATGATAATCTCCGGAATCGTGCAAATTGTTCGATTTATCAATTGATTAATAATTGCAAGTGTTATTTCTTGTTTCATTGTGAGGCAATTATTCGAAAATATTTCTAATTGTTACAGAAACAGATATTTAACTGTTTAGAGCAGCAAATTCATGGCACACAAGATGAGTTGAGCTTTCGTTGATGATTGCTACAGTTTCGATTTTTTTCCTATACATCTCTATAGACACCTTATTGTTGTCTGAAGTCGGTGTCAAATCTAAAGAATTGTTCGGGTTGAAACCAATCCCAAATGAAAAATGCAATGTTGTGCATTGAATAACTCCAATAAAACCCAAATAACGTCTGTGCTACCCGTGAATATGATCAAAATGTCATCTACATATCGAACATATTTGAAAATATGACGGATTATTCTGAATGATCCATAAACATTTCTGCCATCAGGGACGATGGAGGTGCTCCCATGGGTAGACTTCTTTCCAGTTTGTATATTCCACCGTTAAACTGGCAAAAGTTTTGTCCTAAGTATAGCTTCAGAGATTTATAATGTGTGAAACATTCATCTCGAGGAATCGAAGTTTATAGGTTTTTAGCATCAAGAGATATGCATGTGGCACCTTCTGGAATCTGTAGATTCTTCAATGATTCTGATAATTGACTGCTAGTCTTTATGCCGTAGGTGGGTTTAAACTCTGTTGAATCCTTCAAATCCTCATTTGGGAATTGGCTCATTTTGTATACGGGTGTGTTTTTTAGTTCACGATAAGCAGTTCTGGGAGGCCATATAACTTAAGGATTTTTGGATTTGGGAGAATTAACCATATTTACCATAAATATTTTCAAACTTTGAAGTTTTTCACTTTATTGGTGAAAAGTGAAGGGAGTTTTGTTGAGGAATAGCTTTTACAATTAGGTCAGATTTCATTTTTTGTGGCAAAGGCGTCTGATTGATCTTCAAATTAGTTGTGTATGGAATTTTCAAGTTCCATATTCAAGATTTGCATTTCCTTTTCAGAAAACTTTTTAGGTGACAGATTTTTTGTGTTCGGGAGGAAGTTAAAAGGTTGGTCTGTTTCTTTCATCAATTTATATTTTGGCCATTTTTCATTTATAATCGTAGACGTTATAGTTGCTTATTGAGAATACCAGTTCTCTAAATTCTCAAGGTTTGAACTTCATGTCTAAAATCCTCCATAATATGTCGGTGATTTTGATTGTTTCCCTCGTCTAGATGTTTAACCTATCTCAATAACATGTTAGTGTTTCTTAGCTGGGTGTAGTGAATCTTCACCTCCTTTCTCAGGAATTTCTTTCTGACCTCTCCAACATACACGTTTTTCTAAAATTTGGTGGAAAATCTTATATATTCAACGGTCCCTTTTGAAGAACCATCTTCATCTCACAATATATCTACAGCATAGGTATTCAATTAGCATTGAAGAATCTACAGATTCCAGAAGGTGCCAAATTTATATCCCCCGATCCTGAAAACCTATATTTCGTTCCTCCCAGAAGAATGTATGACACTGTTGGATAAAAAGCTAATACAGAATAACATCAATCCTGATTTGAAAAAAAGCAATATAGACCTTTTCAAGCTATCCTTAGGACAAAATTCTTGCCAGTTCAACGGTGGAATATACAAACTGGATAGAGGTTTACCCATGAGAGCACCCCCATCGTTCCTTATGCCAGAAATGTTCAAGGATTATGTGAAAGAAATTTTATTCAATTCGGAGACACCCATAATCGGTCATATATTCAAATATTATAGATATATGGATGACATTTTGATCATATTTGCAGGTAGCACATTTGAGTTTTATTGGATTTATTCAATGTACTAGGTACATAATAATATTCATTTCACACTGGAGACTGGTTTCAACCGGATCAATTTTCTGGATTTGACACTGCCTTTAGACAACACTAAGGTGTTTAGAGATATATAGGAAAGAAACCCAAACCGAAGCAATCATCAACGAAAGCATGCCATAAATTCGCTGCTCTAAACACTTACATACACAGAATGCTGAATTTACCATTAAGTAGAGATAGTTTTAATAAGGAATTTGAAATAATTAAGTATATCGCTTATGAAAATGGGTACAACTCAAATGTAGTAGACCGTCTGTTTATAAGGAAATTCAGAAAATCACCCAATGATCAGTCCTCTGTTGATAGTAAACAACCAATAAAAAGGCTCTCACTACCATTCTACGTAAATAAGTGTTATCCCATTGTGAAGTTTTTCAGAAAATACCACATAGAAATAGTATTCAAAGCTAACAAATTGCATGTAGGTAGAGCCATTTACTGAATATGCAAAGATATTTGAATTTTGAAGAAAAATGATGTAAACAAGTTGAGTTGTAAATTCTACATAGGTAAAACTTTTAGAGTCTTGGGCACAAGGGTATCTGAACCTGAACAAATTATAACGACAAAATAAAAAAAAAGTTTTTTCGGGAGACATCTGAGAATCAACAATCACGACTTTAATAAGGACGAAAATGTTACTCTTCTGCACATTTTGGATAGAGGTAACAAGTTTGATTTAATGGAAATTGATGGGACAGCAAAAAAATTTAAATAACATCATAACAAATATCTAAACACCCAAATAGAGTCCAACCTGAGCTACCATCCTATTTTCTAAAGTCTGATCTGATTATGTATTATTTTATAGTTATCATTTGTTTTGTAGTATTCGGAATGTTCCCATTATGTGTCAGATGTCATGTCAAATTTTATCTCTATATCTGCTCTGTCAGTTGCCAATTATATCCTGCATCCGACGCTGTCAGTTTAAATAATATCTTATTCAATCAGCTCAATCTCTTCGCTTTAATCCACAAAATTCACTGAATTCTATACACAGGACTAGAGAATAGATGTTGTATACTACCTGTAAATTTAGAGAAGTCAGTTCTATATTCAGAAGGAAATATGTAAATCTAATGTTTCACAATTTACAGGGCTCCTGATGATGTCAGGCCCGGATCTACGATTTTTCGTGATGGCGTATATCTACACTATTATCAGAATGAATCAAAGGATCAAAATAAAATCGAAATTTTCTGAGCAATTTTCAACAAGCCATAACTTCGAGAGGATTGGTCTTGCAAGAAAAAATTCAAAAAAATTGTAGCCCCTAGTATCTTGTTTCTGGATTAGTACTTTAAAATATTGTAACGTCATTAGTTTTTGAGTTATATTAGAAAAACCAACAACAACAAAATTTTCAATCAAATTTGCCAGTCCATTTTTTTGCTTAACCGCTATAATGTTCGGATACTTCGTTAATTAAGCTTTAATCTCGGCTTTAATTTTTTTTTTGTCTTAGATGAGATTCAGTTGAATCTCGTCTTTTTTTACCCCCTTCTCGGAGATCGCTTTTGTATACTTTCTATGAATACATAGGAAAAACAAAATGTTTTTTCAAAATTATCATGCTTTCAACAAAAAAACACACACACAACCCAAGAAGCGAAAATCCTCTTGAATTTTCACCAACAATAAATTTTGTAACTGATTACACGTTCACACAAATAACTAGAAAGACATATTATTGCCAACGCCCCTAGTTCCAGTTGTGAAGGGAATGAGTCGGTTATTTCCCAGGCAAAGAAATTACTGGGTCTATGCTTGAGAGAGTTCAAGGTAAAAATGATAACGTTTTTCACGGCAACTGTTTTCGAATGAAACCACATTCCTTGAAACAATATAAACAGAAAAATAAAATATAAATATTATGGAGAAAGAAGTGGAATAAATATTATAATTTATAATAAATCAATACGGATTGAGGAAATTAGATGATACACCAAGAAGTAGAATTGATTAGAAAAACGTATATTGCAATCAATGACAATCGTTCAACTATTCAATACATAGCTAACTGGAAAATATCGCAATTATATGGTTACTATGTAACTATACGACCAAAGAATATTATATTCATTAACTATGAACATTGGGTTGTGTTTAATATATTTCCAACATCCTCCCTTAAACATAACCCCATCTTCGTAGAACAGAAACTCAATTTAGGATGTGAAGTGGCTTTAGTAAGTGCATCAGCAACCATCGCATCCGTCTGTATGTAGCGAACATCAATGGCCCCTCCAAGTACTTTGTCACGAACAAAATGGTGCCTCACATCTATGTGTTTGGTCCTGGCGTGGTAGTAGTCACAACCTGAAAGTTTTATAGAACTTTGATTATCACTGTAAATAATCATGGCCTCATCTTTAAGTTGTGGCCAAAAACTTTCATGGAATTGCTTTAACCACAAAGCTTCTTGTACACACGACGACAAAGACATGTATTCAGCCTCTGTTGTGGATAGAGCTACAGTAGGCTGACGCCTCGAATTCCAGCTAATTGTTCCTCCCTGAAACAGAAACGTATATCCTGTACAGGAACGCCGGTCATCTTCTGAGCTAGCCCAGTCTGCATCACAGTATCCATGAGGCATAGTCTCCTCTAAATTTTGTTTATAACTCAGCCTGTAATCCTGAGTGCCTTTCAAATAACGCATAATTCTCTTGAGTGCAATCCAATGCTTCATTTCAGGCTTGTTATTGTATTTGCTCAACATATTTATAGCAAAACTTATGTCAGGCCTAGTAATTTGAGAAATATATAATAAGCATCCGATTATCTCTTGATATGGAAAATCATGCAGAATGTTTGTTTCTTCGGATTTTTGGAACTTTGCATTCAAATCCATTGGAGTTTTCACTGGTTTAGAATCTAACATTCCATATTTTTCTAATACTTGTTGTATATATTTTTTCTGGTCTAAATAAATTATGCCCTTCTCTCTATCTCGTTCAACATGTATTCCTATATAGAAACGTATCTCTCCAAGATCCTTCATTTTAAATTTTTTATGCAATTCTCCTTTTATATAACATCTTGATTCCTCATTATTAGTGAATAAAATCAAATCATCTACATATATGGCTAGAAAAATCATGTTGTCTTTGTCTTTGATTTTATAATAAATACAAAGATCCTGTTTTGACTGAACTAGTCCATTTTTCATAAGGTGTTACCTCATTCAAAACACGTGATGGTGATCGGTTAATGATATAAGCTGCCGTAGCAACAGCCTCAGCCCAATAGGTTTTCTTCAGATCAGCTTCAAACAGCACGCTCGACCAACGTTCTGTTCATCCGTTCCGCTAATCCATTTTGCTCAGGCGTGTTTGATGCTTGATTCCGGAGGCTGCTAGAAAATCAGAAAATTCTCTATTACAATATTCTTTTCCGTTATCACTCCTTAAAATTTTAATTTTCTTTTCTAGTTCATTTTCTACCTCTTCTTTGAACTTTATAAACACAGATTTGATATCCATCTTATTCTTTAGAAAATACACATACACTTTTCTAGAAAAATCATCTACAAAGGTTATGAAGTACTTCCCACCTCCAGCGGAAGATGTCTCCATCGGACCACAAAGATCAGTGTGTATTATCTCCAGCAGTGCATTTGCTCTCGAATTTGATGGTGGAAACGGAAATCTGGTTTGTTTCGCTTCGCAACATGGTATACATACACAATCAACTTCCTTACTACTTATTTTTACACCTTCAGCACATGACTCTAACCTCTTAACATCAGCAATATTTAAGTGACCCATATATATATATATTCTTATGAAAATAGAGAGCTAAAATAATACAATAAATGTTGAAACAAAAAGTACCTGAGCTGAGGTAAAAAAAAGAACGGGGTATCATAACATTCTTCGTATGATACTATAGAATCATACGATACTATCATCACTAGTATCATATGATACTATAGAGCCAGGGGAAAAAACCTCAGCCGAAAAAACCTGCCACCCCGTAAAAAAAAATAACATAAAATATTAAATATCAGGAAAAATCTTGAAAGACATCATCTGCATGTTATCCGTCGATAGATTCTTCCCAAAAACGGCTTGCGATTCTCAAATCTGAAATGAAAAAAGAAAAAAGCAGAAAAGAAACCGAATATTCAGAATAAATCAAATAATTTTGAAATTAACCACCCATTTTAGAAATGCATTTGTTACTTTATGTATAGCCTCGAAACCATCTTGAAATTTATAAATGGGACAACTATTTATAAGATGTTCTATAGTCTCCTCATTTTCCCCACACTCACAACTAGGACTCTCAACCGAATTCCATCGGAAGAGCATGCTATTGCAACGTCCATGGCCTGTTCTAATGCGATTTAGAACAGACCATATTCTCCTGGGAAGGTCAAAACCAAGAACTCTGATGGAAGGATCAGAAATAAGATCTTTATTGAAAAAATTGGATGCATTCCATTCAGATTGCCACATTTCTTTGTCGCTTCTATTCATATTAGTCAGAAAATTTGACCAAAAAGGTTTACGCGACTTCAATCTGGGGACCCTATTATCTGGAATATAGGTGAGTATGGGAAACGAATTTGGAAAAGAATTGAATTTGTTCCAAAAATTCAAAGCTGTTGTCTCTCTGCGAATATGGGGGGGGGCAATATTTGAGAGGACTGGTAACCAAGGAGTAGGTGTAGACTCAGTGGCGTAACGTACACCCCCCCAGCCACCCCGTTGGGGGGGGGCCCGCGAGGTCTGGGGGCCCGGTTGTTGAACCTTTTATTTAATTTTTTCTTTATCTTTTTAAGACAGTAAAAACTTATTTTCTGCTAATGTTATTTATTTTCATATAGATTTGAAATTATTTGTGAAATTGTTGAGGTATTAGGCTTATAAGACAGCAAAAAATTATAAATGTTTGATATGATTGCTCATATTGAGTTTAAAAATTGAATTCAAATAACAGTTAAAATGATAAAATAGATGATCTTATAAATGTGATTCATAACTAGATCTTCGACGTATATATCGGTTCAAATTAATGCAATTCGTTTTTTGGATATAATAATGCACTACGGGACTGAAGGATTAAAGCATCAAAATGAAATTGAAATTTTTTTGTAGCGTCAGTAGTTTTTGAAAGAAATTAGAAAAACCAACAACAACAAAATTTTTTTGGCTAACCGCTATAATATACTTTCAGCTTTAATTTCCATTTTTTAGATCTTTATACGTCCTTTTGTTTTTGATTATCGACGTCGCAGCAACCATCAATGATCACACAGAAAGTTGTCGGTTGGTTTCGAGAACCAAGATGAATTCCCTTCATTGTCTTTTTATTGCTTTTCCGAGAATATTTTTTTTATCTTTTTCACATGAATTTGAAAATGAAACGAAAAGAGGGCTTCTCGTGAACTTTTAGAAAATCAAGCGCTGGATCGAACATATTGAGAAAACCAATAATGTAAAGTGTGCTTTCTACAGTTTAATAGGTTCACAAAAACCCTGCAAAGAGCCATATCTTCTCTCGATCAAATTTTCGAAAAAATCAAAGAATCACGATTTTTGCTATGAAAAGCTCATAATCTTCAAAAAATTTTCGAGCTTTTTCCACAATTCCATTGCAGATAGTACTTTCATTTTAAAAAAAACGAAAAATTCGAAATTTTCAAGATAATAGTTACCGCCGGCATTAGCTTTATATACAAAGCGTACCGAACACATGTGGAGGTTGGGCGGTCGGATTTTCGCTTCTTTGTTTGTGTTTGTGTTCTTTTGTTTGGGGCATTGAGCTTTCGGAAAAAACCGTTTAATGTATAAATGAAAAGTATAGAAAAACAATCTACGAAAAGCGTGTGAAATAGGACGTATTAACTGTTTAAAAATCAATTATAATATAATAATGGAATGCAACGGCAGAAACGAGTGGAAAATTATTAGTTCTTCAACTTTGCTAAAGTTCTTCCGAAAAGCAAAGAAAAAATAAACAAAAATTTTTTTATAGGGATGGGGCCCGGAAATAATCATGGGGGGGGGCCTGGCTGAGAAACGTTACGCCACTGTGTAGACTTGATAGTACCAGTAATAATCCTCATAGAAAAATTTAGTTGGGCATCAACTTTTTTTACATGAACACTGTTCAACCAAACAGGACAACAATATTCAGCAGCAGAATAAACCAAAGCAAGCGCTGCTGTTCGAAGTATTGTTGCATCAGCGCCCCATGAGGAACCAGCTAGTTTCTGAAGAATATTGTTTCGAGTTTTAAGTTTCAAACGCAGATCATCTAAATGGGCGTTGAAATTTAGAGAGGAATCAAGTTTGATTCCCAGGTATCTAGGATTGAAATTATGTTTTAAGGGAGAAGAACCGAAAGTTACACTCAATTTTCTATATTTCTGGTGATTATTCAAATGAAAACACGAAACTTCGGTTTTATTTTCATTCGGGCACAAACGCCACTTCAAAAAATAATTTTTCATTATGTCCAGATCTGCGGAAAGGGTACTTTCTAATGTTTGAAAATTAGAATGATGAAAAGCCAGAGCAATATCATCAGCATAAATAAATTTCTCCGAAGAAGTAGATGGAATGTCACACAAATATAAATTGAATAGAAGTGGTGCTAAAACTGAACCTTGTGGAAGACCATTATTCAAAGTTTCGAAATTACTACTGTTATTATCGACAAAAACTCGGAACCTTCTGTCGGATAACATATTTTCCAAAAGTTTTACCATTTTTCCACATTTCAAATGATTATATAGTTTATAAATTAAACCATCTTTCCATACTGTATCATATGCAGCTGATAAATCCACAAATGCTGTCCCTGTTTTTAAGTTTTTATTGAACCCTGATTCAATAAATGTGGTGAGGCTAAGAACCTGATCGCAACAATTCCTATTTTTCCTAAAACCGCCCTGACAGTTCTGTAATGCTTCTTCAATAGTTGATTCTATTCTAAATAGAATCAATCTCTCTAAAATTTTGAAAGGGACGCTCAATAAACTAATAGGACGATAGCTACTCGGATCAGAAGAATTTTTTCCACGTTTCAAAATTGCTACTACCTTAGCTTTGCGAAATTCGGTCGGAAAATTGCCGGAATTCAATATATCATTATAAAAAGATAATAACCAAGATAGGGCTTTTTTTCCTAAATGTTTGATGAATTCTGGATAAATTCCATCAAAACCGGCTGCTTTTCTTGATTTTGTGTTTTTAATCGCTGAAATTAATTCATCCATATTGAATGGGTTAGAAATAACATTCCCGGTATGATTTGATGTCCTAAATTTATGTAATTTCAACTTCATATCTTTGATTTGGGATTTCGATATTTTAACTGAATTAGAGACATTAACAAGACGACGAGCAATCAATTTGGGGTTAATTTTCGAGGATGATATCGCGAGAGGTGCAGCTTCACCTAGTTTTCGCAAAACATCCCATGAACTCCTACTGGAATGTGTGAAATTCATATTTGTGACTACACTATTCCATTTATCCTTCCGACTGGCATTTATTGAGCTCATGAGTTTTTCACTTTTTTCATTTGATGGGGAATTTTGATAATCTTTGTATAATTTTTCAGTTTCCTCTGACCAACCAGGAACATATTCTTTACGAAAACCTCTCGGAATGAACTTTTTAGCTGCAGCTTTAACTACGCCCACGAATCTAGAATAATTATCATAAGACGGTCTAATCCATCTTATGTCACTATCGACTTTATTCCCAAAATTGACCCAATTAGCCTTACTGAAATTCTTTTATGCCATGTAATCAAGTCTGTCTTACTTTCAAAAGTAGTAACATATGCCTTATCGGTTACTGTATTAAGTTTGTACATGTTATCAGACAGTTTTGCAGTTGCAATAAGCACTTTATTGGCATTATAAATATTGCAACCCTCATCAGTGAATTCCAGATTACATCCATTCCGTGTCAACTGACTGACCGATAACAGGTTTGCACTTAGTTTAGGAATAAACAAAACATTTCTCACCTGGATTTGATGTACATCCTTACAAACATTGGTCTGAATGTTTACTTTACCCATGTTCTGCACGGAGACTGCACTGTTATTTGCCACCGTTATCTTCTGGATCGGAGGTGCCTCTAAATCGTACATCCAGTCTGAGCGTTTTGTCATATGCATTGTTGCCCCTGAGTCTATATACCAATCATCAATGAGCTGTAAGCTGAAAAATTGGCTGCGAAATTATTTTGATTATTATTCTTTCGACATTGACTTTTATAATGTCCATATTTATTGCAACCATAGCAGCGTGGGCCTCTTCCTTTTGATTTGCTGTTTTGTGAGTTTGTGTCGCTTTTTCTGTGTTTTGTAAGAAAGGCTGTGGATTCTGTCACTTTGACCTCTTGTAACAATTTTGTCTTGACAAAATCAGAAGAAATTTTTATACTTGAACTTTCTAGGCCCATTATCATTGGCTTATAATTATCCGGTAAGCCTGCCAACATGAGAGTTCCAAGCCACTCATCTCCAACTTCAAAACCAATGTTACGTAACTTATAAGCTGTGCTCATAATTTTGTTCACGTATTCCTCCACACTGGCACAATTATCCAACGTTGTGTTGATTAGGTCCTTCAGCAAGCCGACTTTTCTTGACAGCCCGGAGTCCTCGAAAGCATTTTGCAGGTTTAGCCAAACTTCTCGCGATGTCGACGCATTTTCAATATGAACGAAGTTGATTGGTTCTACCAGCAAAATGATCTTGGTCTTGGCTTTTATGTCTTTCTTCGCATCTTGACCTCCAGGATCAACACAATTCCACAAATCTTCGTGCTCTAAGTATGATCTGACTGCAAACTTCCAGGTCGTATAGTTTTCTCTACCGGCGAGCTTTGAAATTTGTAGATTAGACATACTCATGGTGAAAATTTACTAGGGTTCACTCTTTTTATTTTGACTGCAATATTATATCAATCACGGTTCTATTCTGGGTGTATGGGACGGCCCATAACCTGAGGAAATTAGATGATACACCAAGAAGTAGAATTGATTAGAAAAACGTATATTGCAATCAATGACAATCGTTCAACTATTCAATACATAGCTAACTGGAAAATATCGCAATTATATGGTTACTATGTAACTATACGACCAAAGAATATTATATTCATTAACTATGAACATTGGGTTGTGTTTAATATATTTCCAACACGGATCAACGAGTAATAACAAAATAAACACAAACATACACATATGCTTGATGAATGAAATTCAAGAAAATAAAATATGAATAATAATATACCTTGAAATTCGAATTCGAATACTTCTATCTCTAGAATGGGAAATGGGAATACAAATTAGAAGATTTCATATTGATCTCCTTCATGAAAAAAAATCTTTATGGTAGAATGGATAATAATTGTTGAAATACGATAGTATTCGCACTTGCCACATGAAGAAACCCAAATCAAAAAAGCCGCCTAAAAAACCGCCAATAAAACGATAATCCTGTAACGATTAAAGAGAATGCCGACACGCTTGGGATATTTTATGAATTTATGACTTTTTTAGGGGCGCGTTGGGCACTTTTTGGGTAAACAAAATTCAAGGAATTATCTTCACCGAAATGTTTCCATGAGTTTTGTTCAACCCAAAAGTGCTCAACGTGGAAGTTATCAATTTATAAAAAACCTATGCCGATTACAAAATAGCTAAGTAGATTGGAAACCAGAAAATTGTTGTGAATCCAACTCCTTCCACTTTTTCCACGGGGACTGAAATGTCAGGGGGCCATTAATTAATTTCAAAGATTTTTGATATAGTGATACTTTCGATTTCAGCACTAGGAAATTCATTTCGGAACTGAGAACATTTAACCGCTGGTTTATTTTGGCGCCCCTTCAAGCTGGCGCCCGGGGCAAGCGCCCCGCTTGCCCCCCCCTAGATCCGGGCCTGGATGATGCCTTCATGGGGCGAAACATTTACAGTGAATTTAAACAATGAAGGATCCATTTGCGTAATAATATTTTCATAAATTCATATTGAAAAAAATTTATTACAACCGATTGGTAGATAGTTTGTTAGATACACCGGGATATTCACGATCGTCCATTAAATGAATTCCCAAACAATTATTTTTTTATTGAACGTGGCAATTGTCGAAAGAATACCTCATTTGTTAGAGGATCAAAATTTCAATGCCCTTAATGGACTTTCCGGAACTAGGTTAGTTCCAGGGATTGCAGGTTTTCTATCTGAATTGGGTGCTACATCTTGCTAATCGACCAAATGCGCTGGAGGATCCAGGATGAATTGAAATTTTTAAGTTTTGAGTGAACGGTATGAATGCTTATTTAAAGTTTCACAAGGTTGTCATCATGAATAGACTCGCAAATAGACTTCATTCGTGTTTCAAATCATGTTTATTCCTTAATATTTCACAAAAACTTAGTATTTATTTATTAACAAAAAATAACAGAAATGAAGAATTATGAATGTATTTCGAATATTATTATTTAATTTCATTGAGTACAAGTCAATACGTATAATTCCACAAATTTCACACAAGAAAACGAAGAAATATTTCACATTATGACGGTATAAGAAATGAAAATTGTGACCATAGGGTATATACACCTAATTCAAGGGAAGATTCCTGGGGTCAGAAGAAACACTTTAGCATAAAAATGTAATTTTCGAATATATGAGTGATTTTATCGAAAGAAATGATTTCTGAAATATATAATTATGTAATACACCCCCTGTATTCTGATATATCCCATACATTGTATTCTCATTAGCTTCTGAATATGACCATGTTGACTTTAGCTGACTAAGCACACGTGTCTCTTATCTCATTGTTGAATGCATCGTAATACCGAAGGTATAAATTAGTGCGATATGAAAATATCTCTCAAGAATAATTGGTCAGTCAAGAATAATTTGTCAGTAAAGAATAATCTGTCTCTTAATTGCATTTGTATCATCTCATTGTTCCTAAATAAAACTGTTTTTAAAAACGGTGTCTTCAACCCAAAATACATAATTGGCGACGAGGTCTGGGATTGTGCCGGTCTTCTTAAAAAGTGAACCAGAACCAATTGGCGACTTCAGAAGGCTGCAGTTTCAACTGCTAAGGTGCAACCGAACGTGAGGAAGAAGACGACGGAGAGTCCGATCGACAGGTTAGCAACTGCGACGACATCCACCAGAGAACCCTTGTTCTGAGTACGGTGAGTGAGCAATTATCCTGACAATTTCCTGACATTATTCTTCCCAGTTTTTAATTGACCTGGCCCAAAGTCAATCACTCTTTTCCCCAAGTTTTGTGTGTAAAACTTGTACAGTTTTTTAAAGTTTTTCTGTTATAAAAACTAAGTATTTTACTGAAATATTATTGTATAATTGATAATTAATCTACATATTTCAAAATAGGTGAAATAGATTCAGAAATATCAATCGCATTGAACGATTTGATAAATTCAATATCTGAGTTGAAAATAGAAGACACAAATATGGCAGACTTAACTTTTCCTAAAGAATTTGGAAATCTCCTACCGAAATTTGACGGAGATAGAACGAAATTAAATTCATTTTTAGCTGCATGTGACGATTATATCTTACAATTTCAAAATGCTGAAGCAATCGTCAAAACTTATTGTCTTAATCTCATAAAAAGTAAATTTATTGGGAATGCGGAAGCAGAATTCCACACTTCCAATGTTCCAAATACATGGATCAATATAAGAAATTTCCTCATAAGTAAATTTGGTGACCATGCAAACCTAGATGTATTGAAAAATCAATTGCAATTCTTAAGAAAAAATCCCAAAGATGATATTTTAAATTTCATTGAAGAAATAAAAGCTCTGAAAATCAGAATTAATTATAGAATAGACGCAGATGTAATGAATGCGCAGATGAAAATCCTACATAAAGATTTGACTAACGACTTAGCGAAAAATGTATTAATAAGTAACAGTCCCTTTGAATTACAGACAACTCTAATTACTACACCCGATTTAACTTTCGATCAAGCTATACAAATTGTTGAGAATTATGTTTCTCAAAAATCGCAAATAGAAATGATGCGGTCGTGGAGAAATCCGCCCACGAATAATTATAATTTTAATAGATCGAAAACTAATCCCCCATCTAGAAATTCAAATAATGTTTCCCAGTATCAAAATAATCATTTCAGAACACCTAACTATTCCCATGATCCAAGACAAAATTTTAATCAACAATTCCCCTCGCAACCAATCCAATTTAAACAAAGAAATGTTAACCCTCATTTTCCTACTGCAAGACAAGTGTTTAGTCCCACAAATAAATCAAATACAACCAATGTTTTCAAACCTAATCCGAACAAACTAGAAGCTGTAAGTAATTTTCCAATCCCAAAAACTCAGAAAGAAATAAAATCCTTCCTTGGTCTAGTTGGATATTATAGAAAGTTCATTCCAAATTTTGCTAAAATTACGAAACCTTTAACCATATGTTTGAAAAAAAATGCTAAGATTAATATTGATGATCCTAAATACGTTGAAGCATTTGAAATTTGTAAACGAAGCTTATTGAATTTTCCCATATTGAGATATCCGAATTTCGACGAGAAATTCAACTTAACTACAGACGCCTCCGGATTCGCGATAGGATCCATTTTATCTCAAGGTAAAGATGATTTACCCATCTGCTACGCTAGCAGAACTTTGAATTCTAGCGA
Source organism: Hippodamia convergens (assembly GCA_038502775.1). Lineage (NCBI taxonomy): Eukaryota > Metazoa > Arthropoda > Insecta > Coleoptera > Coccinellidae > Hippodamia > Hippodamia convergens. Next base: position 76,679,869 of record CM076609.1, read on the forward strand.
AATACGATATAGCACAATCGAAAAAGAATTATTAGCGATCGTTTGGTCATGCCAGCATTTCCGGCCTTATTTGTACGGGAGAAAATTCACAATTTATACGGATCATAAGCCTTTAGTTTGGCTATTTTCACTTAAAGAACCGAATTCGCGTCTGATGCGTTGGCGTATTAAATTGGAAGAATTTGATTACGAAATAAAATATAAAAAAGGATCGTCGAATAATGCGGACGCATTAAGTAGAATAATTTTGAACAATGATAGGAAATTTGAAGATTTTTTGAAGCAACATGAATCTGGAAATTTGGAAGATACTAATAATATTGAAATATCAAGAGATGACTTATTCAACGCACCCGAATATTTTGCATTAGCGCATTGTGTATCAGAAGATTTTTACATGAATAAAGGCATAGCTCGAGATTTTAAAATGAAATTTGGAAATATAAACGAATTGAAATCACAGAATAAAAAAGTTGGAGAAGTAGCATTATTGAGAGAAAATAACCGAAAAATTTATTATCTCATTACTAAAAAACTCTATTATGATAAACCAACTTATGAAAATGTTTTTAATTCTCTTTTATACTTGAAAAAATTAATGAAGTTAAATAATGAAACTCATTTAGCTATACCACGAATTGCGTGTGGTCTAGATAGATTGAAATGGAATAAAATATACGATATGATTCAATACATTTTTGATGATTTAAATGTGAAAATAGTTATATATCACCCCGATGATGAAATCGGAAATAACAATTTGATAGATAATTCAAATGGTTTAAATAATAATTATGAAAATGATAATGTTGAATATAATAATATTAACTTACTAGACGTAAGAAATGATATTCATGATGATATTGATTATGAATCGAGTTTATTTGAAAATGAAGAGATAAATCCTATTGAAGATGATCTTATATCAATTATAAATAATGTAACAAATGAAGAACTAGATGAATGCCTAGAATTATTAGATCCAAGTAATAATAGAAAATATAATGAAATTGATGATATTGTGTATGATGAATTTAATAAGGATTTTTTTTGAATAATTTAAAAAATAGATATTCAGGTAGATTGAACGAAAAACGTTCCGAAGAAACAAGGATTTTCCTTCCTTTTAAATACAAACCCTAATTACATTAAAAACCCTGTTGTCAAAAAGTTAGATTCAGTTTACAAAACTATTAATGCTCGCGAGATAAATACGCATAGAATTCAAGACATGTAAAATAGACACATTTATCATAAAATTATAACTCCCTTGAAAAATAATATACTCCCTATTTTACTTGAAAAAGCTTATATTACGAAAAATAATATTCAATTCATTTATCATATTGATTTGGAACAAGTAGAGGATCTTATTTTGAAATATCAGAAAGAAATTGATAATTTGAAAAATGTACAATTATTGGGATTTACACAAACGCCGCATTATGAATATTTACAACATTCGAATACGATTAATATTAAAACTTTAGAAGAACTTGTTAACGGAAAAATAAGAGTTAAAAGAGGACTTATTAATATTGGAGGTAAAATTTCGAAGATTCTATTTGGAACATTAGATTCAGATGATGAAGAACTTTATAAAAATTATTTTGAAAGTATAACAAGAAACGAGGACACACTTATGAGAAATCAAAAGCAGATTGCTACAGTAATTAATGATCTGAAAAATAAGTATATTGATAAATTTCGACAATTCGCAGATAATTTTAAATTATTACAAACAATACCGCAATTGAGACATATTGAACACATGCATCTTCTTACATTTGAAATTAAGGATATTAAAAGTATATTAGATGAAATTCAAACAGCAGTGAGCTTTGCCAGACTTCATATCCTACATGAATCTATTTTACCATATACAAAATTCGCAGAACTAATTAAAAATGACACAATTATTCCAATGCACCATTTAAAGGATTATTATCAATTATGCCATACAAAAGTTATGTTTAAAGAGAAAGTTCTATTATTTCTTATATCAATTCCTACCGTTTATGAAGAAAATTTTAATCTTTACAAGTTTTACTATATCTCCAGAAAAACTTAACCCTTCCTTATACCAATCCTTATATGCTCACTCAAAAAGAAGAATTAAAATGGTCAACCGATGAATGTCATGCTGTCGAAGAAGACTACCTTTGTGATCAAGACTCCCTTACAAAACCTCCTGAATGTATGAAGACGGTATTGAAGACACACTTAGAAAATTGTCCCAGAAAAGAAATTATACCTATATCAAATTTGAAAACTTTAGAAGATGGAAGCATCCTTTCGATTAATAATATAGAAATTCAAGAAAAATGTCCTCAGCAAACTAAATACTACTTTACTTCACCGATGGCTATAATCCAATCGAAATGCATTATAAGTAATTTCCAAAAAGAAATATTTCCAATTTCTATCAAGAATGAAGAAAAATACATTATTTTACCCAAGACGGCGATAATCCCACAAAATCAATCCCAAGAAGAGGAGAAAGAAGAATTTGGAGAAGAAGATATCCCAGATGTTAACTTAGAAGACATACGAAGATGGAAACCCCATCCAGCATCAACTTTTATGATTATTATAGGAATATTTATGTTTTTATCTATTTTATACTTGTTATTTAAATATTTTACAATACGTAAAGCTACACCTTATCAAGGTGATACCTTTATCCAAAGGGGGGAGGAATTATGTAATACACCCCCTGTATTCTGATATATCCCATACATTGTATTCTCATTAGCTTCTGAATATGACCATGTTGACTTTAGCTGACTAAGCACACGTGTCTCTTATCTCATTGTTGAATGCATCGTAATACCGAAGGTATAAATTAGTGCGATATGAAAATATCTCTCAAGAATAATTGGTCAGTCAAGAATAATTTGTCAGTAAAGAATAATCTGTCTCTTAATTGCATTTGTATCATCTCATTGTTCCTAAATAAAACTGTTTTTAAAAACGGTGTCTTCAACCCAAAATACATAATTATATATTTTCATTGATATGACAAAGTACAGTAAAAAATTCAACCTTCATGTTTCATTTTCTTAACATACCAATACCTTCTCTATAACTAAACCACAAATTCAAGGGAGCCAACTGTCAAAATGAAGTTCAATCTATTTGATGAATATTTGGTAATTTTGAAAAATAAAAGTATTCTTCATAAAATCTCCTGAAATGAGTAATTTGTCAATGTCACGTACTTTTTCGAGCATTTCAAGCCGTCGTCGTAAATTCATTTTTTACGTTTCAACAGTTGGAGTGTCTGGCATCTTCAGGAGTTGTTTTTTCAGGGTATATTATATATAATCAGGCATATAATATGCATAAAAATTGATTACGTATTATTTTTGTAGTGTGGTACCAAATTGGCGAATGCGCTGGTCGCCAAACCTGTCTTTTCCTCATTCTGAGGATCTCGAATGGTATATTGCCTGATTATATAGGCAGCTCAATTCAACGAGAACATCTTATTACAGAATAACTCCTGAATATTCCAGACACTCGAAGTGGCAAATTGTCTAGAGTCTAGAATAAAGAAACGACGACGGCCGAACAGCTCGAAAAAACAAGGCACATTGAGCGATTCATGATGTTCGCTAGGGTTATATAATATAATGTAATAGTCTAGTGTTTGAAGTTTGCAATACTACTATTCGCTCACCATGGGTAATTGAACGTTTCAGGCCTCCCCTGGTTTACATTAGAGTCCAATCAGAAGTTTTGCATTTCACCGGAGGGAACAGCGAATGAACGCAGAGCACTTATTGATGGTTGGGAAACTTGCGAGGAGAAGTAAACGCATCGTTACACTAGGTGATACATCATACTAAATAGACCTGTTCCAAGATAGTGCCTCCATCGGAAACCTACGTGGAACTAAGCTCTAATGAAATCGAAACTGGTTTATCGCTGGTTTTTCCCGAAGAAAATCCTGTTTTGGTCTGGTTCTGTTGATGACAAATATTTCTATTTTACTTTGTCGAATTCCATAGTGGCATATTATTGCCATAGGTAGTGGCTCTTCCATTCAGTTATTGATTCTGCGTAACTGAAAACTGTCCATCAATTCTTCTCTAATTTTATTTTTGGAGACGAATATGGAACTTTTCGAAAATTCTCCCGGTTTCACTAGCCAATTAGCAGCCTGCTAGTTGGCTAGTCTGTTGATTCCTAGCAACTTCTAAATTAATCAACTTGCAGCTTGTGAACTCGCTCATTATAATCGACGCATTAGTTGGCACCAAGATTTGCACCCAGTTCAGTATTAGTTCAGTAATTAATTGTAGCCTCTCTTAGAAGATTAGCCCGAAGTGTCCCTACTAAGTTACTCCCATCAATTGTCTAATCTGATTATTGGATATTTTTCTGGCAGAGGTGCCAGACGTCCCTGTTCAGAGCTATTCCAAGGCGCATTCCAAAAATTCTACAGCACAATTCCACTTTTTGTGATAGAAAATAATAGAAAAACCTTACGGACAATAAAATGAAATTCGAGCAACAAAATACTAAATCTAACTCCTAATAAACATGACTGATTATGGATGACCTTAAATCTTGATTTCGGGCCCATCGTTGTCGTGCAGAAATTGAGTTAGTAAATTGTAATATACCTAAATTGTATAATGGTAAAAAACATTCAATTTTAATTTATAGAGAATAATAAAGGATTCAAGGGTGAATGAATATGTATCATCAGAATATTTTTTTTTATCGAGAATGAAATACCTGTGAGTCTCCTTGCAGCATCCGCATTGATGGTTTGTTCCAATACTAAGTCAATTGGCTGCTTTGAAAAGCGTTTTTTGGTTCTTTGAATACCGAAAGAATATCGTTGGAATTGCTCTGACACATCAATTTTGTTGAATACATATGAAAAATAAGTTATATTCATTAAGTTATTCTACAAGCTCTACATTTTCGATTTTAAATGATGATATTGGTGAAGTTTGCAGCCGTTAAATTTCCTCTAGCATTTGATCTGTGATCGCAGTATTTTCAAGTTCTAAAAATGACTTGAAATGTAATATTTGCAATCCCAATGCCATCAAAGGATAAATTCTCTTCCATCTATTGAAGTGCTTTCCTTCCAAAAATCCATTCACTGAGGCCGATGGTAGCAAATTACTTTGTACCATAATAATTTCAAGCCGCAATCAATTATAATTTTTCCTACTGCCTTAATACGCCATCATAATATGGAAAGGCCCCAAGTGTATAAACAAATTATTAAATTTTGGTTTCCAGGTAGATTGAATTCGTAAAGCAATTTTTGCTATTGCAAGATCGTAAGTCACTTGAATGAAAGTTTGCTGGACATCTTGACAAATTCTCTGGTATTGTCTCGTAGTTTCTGAAACTACTGATCTATCAGTAGGTGATGCATTTATAGGAGTTAGGTTTGAAACTCTTTGTTTTGAGCTATTATTGTCATACATTGAACAGTTGAAAGCAAGCCACATCGGTATATTTGGTAATCGTAAAGAATGGCTCACCATCCATATTTTATCAATTGCATTATATAATAATAAATTCTCTGGGTTGAAATTTTCAACTTCATGGATTGACAGTCGCAGATTATCCATCATAAGTGGTTTTTTAGGGTATGGAACTTCATCCAAAGCAATAGCCTCAAATGTTCTCCGTCTTCTTCTCTTCGAGTTCAAGATAACGTTACTAGAGGAGGATGGATCTATTATTTTTGAGTCATCTGTAGTACTAAAAACTGCATTCTGGTATATTATACCTACGGTATCGTGTAGCGTATCCTTTCCACTTTTTGTTTCTACGAACCGGTCAAAATTACAGGCAACGCCAGAAGACAGATGCTTAGACTTTTTTTATTGATTCAGGGCATAACGTAGATTTTTCAATGGATGTATATGTTGCTTCTGTTTCTAATTCTTCGATCCCTTGATAACTGATGCAATGTAAATATCTGTGAATAATATCGATAATTTTTCGACGGCTGGTTAAACTCTGTCATTCCCAACATAATGTGCTTTGATGTGTTGACTTTTCCATTGTGGGAACTGTACACAACATCTTCACAAATCGATTTTACTTGGCGAATGCATTTTCGATTCTGTTTTCGCTTTGGGCTACCTCCAGCTACCATAGTAAAAAAAAATTTAATACATCTTGTAGCATCGATGCTTCTCCTCGTTTTAGATGTTCGACGGATATATTTTGTGTTCAGTTTATCAATTTTTATATTCAAATCAGATTTTCTTAAAAGCAAAGCAGCTGAGTTTAAAATATCTGTATCTTTTAAATTTTTAAATGATTGGTCATCGATACTACTTTTGTGCTTTGGAGCTGATATTTTTTTATTACCCATAGAAAAAATTTTAATATCTTCACCAAATACATTCCTCCTTTTTCCATTATATTTTTTTTAATGAACGCACACATTTCATCAAACATGCCTCGATGATGCTCACGAAGCTCATGCCAATGACTTCTTAATGTATTTTCATTTCTTCTCATCTTATAAAGAAGTTAACTTCACACATATGATGATAATAGATTCTTGGATGCATATAATTTATGATTTTATCAATGAAGTCTGTAGTATTTCCATCTTCAAGCTGATATTCTGATGATAATTTCTGCTTTTCAGATGAAAACATAGGCAGTCTCTTAGATCATTGTTTTTTTGTTTTTTGGTCACAAAAAATACAACATAAATCTTTTACATTAACAGATGATTCATCTCCATCTGAAATATTAATTTCAGAAGTTGAATAAACATTTTCTAACTGCTCAATATTATCTTGAGAGGTCGATGGAGCTGATCGGATCAAGTGACATATAACTGTTGACTGAGATATTTTCGAGGGATCAGGTAAAAGATCAGCTGCTGGACTTGAGGGCTGTGAAATCAATGGTTGGAGCTCTAAACTTTGTGTATTGGAAGGAGATCTTGACGAAGACGCAGAACTTGAATCTTCTACAACATTCACAATTTATTGAAATACATGTTGATTTAGGTATCTCGAGTAGAGGTACTTGCATTATGCCTTTGATCAGGAAATTCTAAAACATCCACATTACTAGTGAATTCTACAGCAGCTCCTTCTTCATCATTAACTGGAGGAATCAATTCTTTCTGGTCATATGGAATGGCCGTGGCCACAATCATAGCTGTATTTAATTTTACACGCAATCCCATGGCAAGGGCTGGAAAGCGACGTTTCCCCACATCATACTGTCTCTTAATGACATTTCGTGTACAGGGTGGGCAAAATTGGTAAAACATCAACTACAACTTTTCAACTCAACGAAATAGAGAAAAGTGAATGGCACATTACGGTCGTCTTTCTCAGAGAAACTATTAATGCCATCAACTGCATCTTCTTTTGTTTTCGAGTTATAGGCCAGAATTGAAATTTGGGCGATTCCAACTTTGGTCATTCTCTCCGTTTCTGCTTGTGCTAGAATGTTGAAATTAAAATCCTATACAGGCACTATTTTTTAAGCAATCCTGTGGCGTACCATGTTTTTTGACAAGAGGTTTCCTTGCTAAGCTCTAACATAAAGTTGTGTTTTTTTATGGAAACAATACTTTATTATGACTCAGATAGGATCATCACTTTTTTCCGTTTCAAAAATATATAACACCTTCTTCAGGGTGAGCCACGTAAAACAGTTCAATTCCCATTTTTCTAAGTATGCACCAGAAAATGCTTCGACAGATTAATCTTTTGACACCAAATAGGAATTGTTAAGTATATTCATGAAAAGAATTACAAAACTTTTATGTCACTCGAACCCAAAAGAGTCTTCGATCTTGAAGAGGCTGCCCCCCTATTTGAGGTATGATCATAGACCACTGACTTCGAAGTCAAAAGGAGTCAAAAGATTAACTCTTCTAACTCTTACGCTCGGAAATATTGGTCAGTAGGTAGTTTTCTATGTAGGCCACCCAGCATAATGTATATATTTTTGAAATAGTAAAAAGTGTTGATTCTTTCTTGGTCATAATAAACTATTGTTTCCATTTAGAAAAACACAACTTTTGTTATAGCTCAGCAAGGAACCCTATTGGGAAACATGCGTAGAGACATATTATTTTTTGAATAAGCCTTCTTAATACTCAATAATTCAAATTTCACATACAAACTATATTTTTCATGATATCTTAATGAAACTGAGGATGATGTATGATATATTTTTGAAACAGGAAAAAAATGACGATTCTTCCTGAGCCATTTCAAAGTGTTGTTTCAATAAGAAAAAACACAACTTCGTGTTATAGCTCTTAGCAAGGAAACCTCTTGGTAAAAAACAGAGTACGCTACTTGATTGCTATTGAAAAAGTGTCTATAATATTTTCATTTCAACAAACTGCACAAACAGAAACGGAGATAATGGCCAAAGTTGAAATCGCCCAAATTTCAATTTTGGCCTATAACTCGAAAACAAAAGAAGACTGACGAATGCAGTTGATGGCATTATTAGTTTCTCTGAAAAAGACTACCGTAATGCGCTATTAATTCTCCCCTATCTCGTTAGGTTCATAAGTTGTAGTTCATGTATCACCAACTTTGCCCACCCTACACAAATGTGTGATTCGTTGAATGAGCCTTCAGAAGGTGTCCTTGGATTAGCTGAAGTTGTAATCAAATAAGGGTCAATTCCATAGCGAACTATCTCCTACTAACATGCTGTTAGGAAAATCCCCTCTTTCAAATGATCTGCACAGCATGTGCTGAATCTGGTTGGATGAGCTATCCAATGTTCTGTTGAGTTTAGAATATTCAAAACGGATCTTTTCGATAATCTTAATATAATGAAAAAAAAACAATATCGTCGTAAATTTCGAAAACAATTTTATCTAAGATGCATCACTTTAGGTCTACGACATTCCTATCCATGTATGCTATAAGCGTTGATATCAAATTCCATTAATTCAATATCAACAAATCTAGTGAGAAAAATTGATAGTTTTTGGGGACCTAATTGAAATTTTGATTGCTTGTGGCATAATATTTGGCACTTGGGATTGGCCTGGTTTTCCACAAAAATTATTTAAATAATCCCCAAGGACTATATTCAAAATTGAAGACTTCGAATGTAAGAAAAGTTCATTTATTTTTCATAATATTCTGGGTGACATATATAAAAATCAGTTTTTCAAATTTGAGAAAAGTTCGGTATGTTTTTGTCTACTTTTTCAACCTGCTACCTGTGAACGGGCCGCCTAGCCAAGCTAGCGAGTATGCACACACTATTAAACACATATAAGACTGTCTATACTGTAAAATTCGTTACTTCTGGGGGCCCTGGGTTCTTATTCTTTTTCTGAAACGGGAAAAAATGGCGATTCTTTCTAAGCCATTTCAAACTATTGTTTACATAAGAAAAAACACAACTTTATGTTGTAGCTCAGCAAGGAAACCTCTTGGGAAAAAATAAAGTGCGCTACTGGATTGCTATGAAAAAAGTGCCTGTATCATGTTTTCATTTCAACATCCTAGCACAAACAGAAACGGAGATAATGACGGAAAAATGAAATCGCCCAAATTCCAATTTTGGCCTGTAACTCGAAAACAAAAGAAGATAGAGGAATGCAGTTGATGGCATTATCAGTTTCTCTAAAAAATACCACCGTAACGTGTCATTCATTTTCCTCTATCTCTCACGGTTAAAAAGTTGTAGTTCAGGTATCACCAATTTTGCGCACCCTGTACATTGTTATTCTACATCAAAATTTTAACTTTTTTTATATTTTACAATTCCTTCATTGTAGTACCTTGTGATGTACAACATTTTTAGTTTTTTTCCCGGGTGCGAGAATGAATAGTCCATTGTGAATCGGCACTTAGGTACTTCTGCGAAAAGACCTTAGAATTCCAAGGCTAAGACGTTTAGGCAACTTAAAATACACAGTAATTGTTTACATTGTCTCCTTAGAATCGGGATTTGTTCTGAAGAAAGATAGGTGTAATATATATTTATATATACATATATATATATATATATATATATATATATATATATATATATATATATATATAAAAACTGGTAGGAAATATATATATATATATATATTCTTATGAAAATAGAGAGCTAAAATAATACAATATATGTTGAAACAAAAAGTATCTAAGCTGAGGTAAAAAAAAAGAACGGGGTATCATAACATTCTTCGTATGATACTATAGAATCATACGATACTATAGTATCATACGATACTATAGAGCCAGGGGAAAAAAACCTCAGATGGACTCAGATGCATTAATATTATTAGAAAATGTAGATCACAGAACTAATATCAAATATTATACTTTCACGAAAACGCTATTAACCATGGCGACATAATACTGGTGTTATTCGCAAGAGAGAAAATTATTTCCTAATTCTTTTTTCATTTCATCAAATTTTTCAGAGTTTTAATATATTTTATGTCAACCCCGCCGTAGAAGAATGCAACAAAAAATCTTTCATAACAAACAGTTCATCCATATAAATAGTTAAGATTAGTAAAAGAATAATGGTCTCTTTGCAGTAGTGTCCATTCACAAGTTGTAAATTAATTCCTAACTTTTTGATAAAAAAACGCCACAACTAGTTCTTCTTTTAGCCACATCACTGATTAGGTAATCAAATTACCTTTCATTTGATGTACCTATCACAATCCATATATTACCATCTGAAAAAAATTAAGTAAAGGGGTGCGCGACGTGAGGCCAAAAATATCAAATTCAAGGAAGCATACGATGAATTGCTCTTGAAATTGAAAATCGACGGGTGCGAGGATTTTTTTAACAATTTTTCGTACAAGAATTTTTGACGAGTTACGTTACTTTTTCGACACGCTGTTGAAAGATAATTGAACTTACCAACATACCATAGTTAGTATAGTAATATATGTGGGTATATAAGGTTTTGCTTAAAATTATTAGATTGCAGTTTTTTGCATTGTGTTCTCATTGTCGCAAGTTCGCAGTTGACCTATCATCAAAACATAACAACCGTTCTATTTCAGTTATGACCACTCGTAAATAGTACTATAATAATGTATCTCGTTCTTCAAAGAAGGGATAAACAATAAAAGAAATTAGCTGCTGATAAAAAGGTGAAATCATTTTATATTTTTTCCAACCACGTCAGTCGAATTCAAAACTATTTTGAATCACGTTAGCTACCGCGAGAGAAGCCATAGTTCTCGTGTTATTATTGGCTGGAGGGGGCCTCAAATTCAGCATCTAATCCAGGGTTTTCAGTCGGGCCAGACCGGGCCTGACAAATGTTTTAAAAATATTAGAAAAATATTCCTTACCTTACCATTTACTATTAGTACATGGAAAAGTATGATATCTCAGGAGATAGACAAACGATATTCACTGGTCACGCATCTACAGTGAACTGAAAGAAGCAAATGAGGAGGTCACAGTTTCATTATTCAGGCGGGAATTTCACGATAAATTTGAATTATGAGTTGATTCTCCCAGACCACCCGCCGTCCCAAACCTCCCGATTTACCCCTAAGGATGTTTCTTCAAGATGAATACAAGTATAAATATACAGTACAGTACTTTTTTGTTTTAGATTCAAAATGAGATGGAAAACTGTATCCAATATAATTTTGTTGGGACGGAAATCAAACTTAAAAAAGACTTAGTTTCTCACAAATTTCCATATAAATGAGATGGGGAGAAAAATCAACACGATAGGTCTGCAGTAAAAAAACTCTTCAAAATGAAATATTTCAAAAAACTGTTGAGCAGAGATGGGCAACTCATTCCTTCGACGTCAGATGCAATTGAAAACTCAGAAGCAAATTTGTTGCTCTCTTCTCAAATCTGGGAGTAACAGTAAAGAAATGCAAATATGAAACAAAACACCATAATTAAAATTAATAACAAACCCGCTGGTGCGAACTATTTCATCAAACTATGGCTTTTTGGCCTAGCCGGGTTCAGTATAATCAGCGTGAATGTTGTGGTGTGACGTCACACAGTGGCTGTCCATAGCCCCGTGGTATTAAATATTCACGGGAATATAAAATTCGAACAACTTGGACTTTTCGACTGAAACAAAAACTAGTGGCCACCGTAAAGGCAAAGAACATTCAGGTTTTACTTTTACGAAGTTTCCATCGGTTTTGCATACCTATGAAGATTCCTTATTGTATGAGGGAGTCTAGCGCTAGATGAGGAGCGCTGTTAATATCGTTATATATTATAATTAAACATTCGAGCCCTATTCCGTTAATAATAAATGAATTTTTCAAAATATAAAATAGTACTGCCATAACGCTCTTGTTCAAGGAAACGTACATAGGTAACTAGAAATACTTTTCCAAGGAATAAAAAATGAAAGATATGGTATATTGAGTTCAAGAATAACGAATTGTTTCCCGAACATAATACATGCCGTATATCCTAATTGAGAAAGGTAATTTGCTGCTCTGAATGCAAATGGACGTTCCAAAAGATCGAAGGATGCGGGTTCCATTAGAGGATTGGGGAAAATCTTCAGAGAGGTTCATGAAGTAATTTATTTGAAACAGATGGGGAACTTCATGAATTATGTAATTTCTATGTATCTCTGTTACTTACTGCGAGCAGCGAGGGTGTGAAAATTAGGTACCCCACGCATTTCTCGAATGATCATGAACCAAGTCTGAGTGGAGCATCATCGGAAATTGGATTTTTTTGTATCTCCTCTAATGAGAATGGCTCAGCTAATTCAATTGCTTTCAAACTATCTTCATCAAGCATCAAGGATTTAAATATATCACCTTTGAAATTGTAGTAAATGTGAAAATTAGTAATTTCCAAATTCACATATTCAAGAATGAATAGTATATATACAATGTTGCAGATGGGATTATCAGAAAAACTTATATCGGGAACTCAAAGAATTAATTGTAGTTCATGCCTTCGGGTGCCTGGAGATAAGAAAAGTCTCAGTCTCGTCGGCACGTATGAAACAGAATACCTTCAAAACTTTTATCCATTTGTATTATTAGTTTCAAGCAAGGCGTTACGATTCGGGCCTTCAGCAGAAAACCGTGGGACTCAAAGGATCTTCGCTGAAATGCTACCTCGCGTTTTGTTCGGGTACACCTAAAAGGGAAGGAGAAAAACTATCTTATTGGTGATGTTAAAATTTCAAGTAGAAAACATCCATCACAGAAGGTGATGATTTAATTTAATTCTTAAGGAGTTATTGAGTCGATCTTGAAGGGCGAAACGGGAATGATTTTCCAGATAACTCGGGAAAGTACAAGATGGTACTACGGAGCAATAGTAGATCTGGGGATACGGAACGAAAAAAAAGTCCTGCAGATTACCCGGGAAGGTACAAAAGGTACTTCAAGTTAGATCGTGAAACGGGAGACGGATAAGACAGTTATGAAAAAAATAAAGTCATATTTTAGTAGTTGTCGAATAATAAGGTAGGTTTCGTGGAGTGAAAATCCGTCATAGTAGGGTTTTCGGTAAAGGTAAGTTTTACATTGATTATTTTGATGTTATTACGAATCGACAGGCGAGCACGCGAATAACGTCGCGAAGTAAGTGTGGTATCCCAATAAAATCAGGATGTTTTTTTGCAAAAGTAAGAAAACTAGAAGAAAAAGGTCAGATCTCTTCAATTTCAATGTCGTAGAAAATTTTGAGTCCTCCTTCCATCTCATTTTTTCTATTTTGGGTTTCGCATACATAATCATTTGATCGATTAAGTATGATCGAAAATTCGGAGGGTAATCTACAAAAACTCCTTCAAGCCTTTTCGAAAGCGGCGAAGACCTTGAATTTGTTGATATCAGCGGAAAAAACAAAATCTTTGGTGGTATCGAAGAATCCCATTAGGTGTAAGCTGGTGGTGGACAATAGGATTATAGAGAAGGTAATGAACATCAAATACCTGGGTGTAGAAATAACGAGCGATCGAAATAACTGTCAGGCAACAGGTTATGAATGGAATGGCTCTGGGAATGGAATGAACATGTCGGTAGAGCGAGCGATGAACAAATCATAAAAATAGCACGAGATCGAAAACCCGCTGGGAGAAGAAACATAGGACGACCGAGGAAAATATGGTTGTAGAGCTGGGTATCCACTTTAGTAGAGTCAACGTGAAGAAGAATAGGTTACTACCAATGTATGTAGAGTTGGTTCATATTATCTTTTTCTTTTTGTTGAAATAGGTATATATTTATTTAAGTTATTTCGATAGTTTCAATTACACCCCTAAACTATAAACTCTCTGTAAGAAAAACTAAACACTAAGTCCTGTTCTTCGTGAAAAAAGCCTTACCACACACTTTCTCCCAGCTGGTGAGAGTTGATTTTCTTTTATTTTCAATAACATCCCTTGGTCGACGGAAAACAGCTTTTCCATAAAACACCACCCAACAACTACAAGAAGAGATTTATTACAAGTCTTTTTATTACAAAATTGCCGCTCGAATGTCAACTATCTCTTAGATGTCTCGAAATTGAGTTGAATGTATAAGATGAAAAGATATGGGTTGTTGAAGGGAATTTCTTGAAAATGGTTATTATTGCTTATCTCGAAAAAGACTTGGGTGATTGAATATTTGTGAATGCGTTAGCTTTGCGGGCCTCCTTGAGATGAACTATAAGATGAGATAAGGCCAGTAAATAAAAATCCTGAAGGCACTTTTTCATTCAAGAAACCAATAATTGACTTGTTCATAGAATTAACTGTTCTGGAGAAAAGTTCAACTCGATTTTTTTTCTGGAAATAAAATATAGTTCAGCTCATATCTTGAAACGGAATCATAACAGAAAATACAAAATGTTATTTCTAGTCCTTCATTAATTTAAGATGTGTAAATAATAAATTGTTCGCTCGTGAGGCTGAAGTTTCGTCATAATTCAATATCAAATCATAGTTTTCCGCTCCTTCTACCTGAGATTGAATTTATTGTGATTTGCGTTAAAGGGACAAAAAAACATTTCATTTCCCATTGGAAATTTCAACGACACAAGATATTGCCAATTTACGTAGGACCCGGTAATACACTTAAAAGCATATGAAAATTCTAATCTACAAGACTGTTAGAATAGTTGAAGTTTTCTTTCCTTTTATCGTAGATTTTCTCTAATCGATTAATACCTAATAGTTATTTATAAAACACGTGCAGAAGGCCTGATCTACGAGTTCAAAATTGAAAGTCAAGTCACGAAGAGACGAGTTTCTGATTGAACGAGTATTGTAATAAGCCCCCTGTATGTTTATTTTCTGTAGTTCAGTGAATTTTAATTGACAAGAATGGAATATTCTTCTTATAATTATCGTTTACTGATTTTTCCATTGGAAAATATTGATTAGCAGAACTATTTTCTCTATCACAATTTTGACAGATTATTAATAAAGCCGTGGCAGGACGCCAACATAAAATGCCCTGTGCAAAACTGATATATTATCGCACGATTTTGTTCTTGCAGAAAAAAATGAACGGATTTGTCACTGACTTAGAGAAACAAATGACAAAAACCATAAGTGAGCATGAAACTGTTTTTTTTTTGTCCAATTTTTTTGAGATTCTTGAATGAACTCGAAGGAATTTCTCATGAAAAAAAGTAAGCACAAGAAAAATATTAAATTATTCATTTTCAATTCATTCTAATTTTTTCAATGTTATCATCTGTTATACTTTCCTATATAAAAACATGACATACTTAAAAATGATTAAAGAAAAGCTCCAGTTTGCCGTAATTATAGCTTCGAGACTCGTTAGAGTGAAAGTTCACCTAGTAGTAGTAGTATTACAGCTGTATCAAAGAATTTTCATCAGAAATATTTTCGAAAATTTGATTCGAAAGATTCCAACTCAACATTTGCACATGCAATAGAATATCAATGTCACCTGTAAGACATTATGAATCAGAGATTTCCTATAATTATATCAGTTATTAATATTTATGTTATAGAAAATGGAGGACCCCCAATATGAGGAACATATTTTGTTTTAATATTCAATATTATGATACCCATATTGGAAATATCAATAATATTGAAATCAATCTGTATAAAGAATTTCCAAAACTTTTTGAAGAAGGTGTAGAAACATTCAATAGAGCAGAATTAAAACTTTCACTCAAAACTCCAGAATCAGTTCAACCAAAATTTTTGCGAGCAGTACCTGATGCATTAAGAATTACATTGGAGGATGAGCTTCATCGACTTTTTTCCTTAGGTGTCATTACACCAGGACAGTAGATTTTTCGGATTGGGTTACACCGATTATTCTGGTAATGAAAAAAAATATAAAATAGGTATATGTGGTAATTTCAAAATAACTATAAATCACCATTTTATGAAAGATGAATATTCTATACCTGTTGCTAGAGAATTGTTTGATAAATTGGGTACTGGAGGGTAATTTTCAAAAATTTATCACTCAAATGCTTACTGGCAAATTCTGCTTCATGATGATTCCACAAATTCAACAGTTATATCAACACACGAAGTTTCATATAAGTTTTTAAGATTGTCGTTTGGTTGCACCCCTGCTGCTAAAATTTTTCACTTCTGACGGGACTTGAAGGTGTGGTTGTCTGACAAAATGATGTTGCTTTAACAGGTGAAGATAGAAAAGATTATTTTGAACGACTGAGAAAGGTATTGAGAATATTGGAAATATCCGGTCTTAAGGTTTCTAAAGCAAAATGTACATTTATTCAACTTTCCATTGAGTATTTAGAACACATCATTGATGAAGACGGGCATAGGTACATCGATGTCAAACTTAAGTAAATGAATGTAGTTCAATTAAGTTCATTTTAAGGACTTCTGAATTATTACTGAAGATTCGTTGAGAATCTTTCCGTACTACTGCGACCTTCATATTTATTACTGAAACACACTGGTTGGAAATGGACTGAAAACTGTCACAATGCCTCCCAACAAGTTGAAAATTGACTAAGTTTGGACAAAACTCTTGTTCTGTAGAATTGTCAACTGTTTCTGAACAGATATTAGATGTTTTTCCCAGATGTCAGTAATTTTCCGATAATTATTTTGGGTTTTTTTCAACGTCAGTATAGAATTGTGAATAATATTTTCAATATCTTGTTAGATAATTTCAATAATTTTAATATTACGACTACATTAGTAGGACGTATGATGACAGGGTGGTTGTAATGGCTTCTCAAGCACTATTCACGTACTGTTATGCAAATAAATTGAATTCAGTTTTGCAAGATACGACTAACAAAATCAGTGAATGTCGCGTGTTTTTTTTTTTAATCTTTCAGAATTTTCATTGTTTTTCACTAAATCTGCTAATATGAATCTGGCCGACCCACACCTAAAGGGCACGAGCCGTTACTGAAAGACAGTCCTAATTACCTGAAGAAAACGAATTCAGAAGTACTTTTTTTGCAGTAGCATCATATAGAGATAATGAAGAATTTCGGGAAAAAGGAATTAACAGCAAAAGAATTGGCAAAGTTGTTCACAAAGTAGGTATTTCTTATAGGCAAAATGTTACCGTGAAAAAGCATGTAGATGGATCAATTGAAGGCTGATTTTTATGATATATTGATTCAGCTTACGACAGATCCCGTAGAAATAATTAAAGATAACGTTACAGTAACTGAGACTGATTCTGAAAATGATTAGATGAAAACAACAAGAATAAAGGCGAAAGCCTTACGAATACTTTCGTAAAAGAAAAAGAAGGGTCAGAACCATCATTGAAAGACTTGAAAACCTCATAGACATACGAGTACATATGTTACATATTTATTATAGTAATTTCGAAATTGTAAATATTTGTAGATGAATAGTTGTAAGTGATTAGGTAGTAGCAGTAGTGTCACCTAAAGTTTTGCCTACAACTGCGGTAGGCATCTCCAGTGGATTCTTGGTCTGAGATTGTACCTCGAACGCTGAATTTCTGACATTGACGTTTTCGAACCGGAAGTATTATCTACATCCCGGTTGATAGCGGGAGAAGGTGGTAAGTTTACGTGCGTAACATGCTCTAACAGATGGACACAATATAGATTTCTCAAAGGCGGAGACTATTTCCAATATCAAAAATTACCATTCTAGGCTGAACAACATAAACAGAAAAGAAGAGAGCCCTTTTTTACATAGCGCCTAGTTACCAACCTTAGAAAAAACAAAGATCAAGCCATTACGAAGCGGGGGCGATGGGCCAATCAACATCGCGCACGTAAACTCACCATCTTTTCCCGTCATTAACGGGGGGTGTAGATAACACTTGTGTCAAAAATTCAGGCTTCGAGATACAATCTTAGACCAAGATCCCTCTGAAGATGCAAACCGCAGTTGTAGGCGAAGGGTTAGGTGAAATTATTCCTAATGGACCGCGGCCATTAAGCCCGAAAGACTCTCTCAATATCAGGATTTAATTATGTCGTTTGAATTGATTGAAAATAGTGATATAGCTATAATTTTTTCGCCGTATGCTACACATGTATCGTTTCATTTTTCATTTTATCTTCGACCATTCTGATAAATGCCTTCAAAGTAAAACAATATTTTTCCTTATTTAAAATACGAATATTTAACAGTATGTACTGCCCCACAGGAGTTAGGGATATCCAATTCAATCGTTTTGAAAAGTATGTAATCTGCGAGAAAATCGCTGTAAAATCATTTAAAACTCAGTAACAACTTGAATCGATCCAATAAAAATCAGAATGAGACATTTCGTCAATCTGGTCACCTTTTTTCTGAAGTTTGGTTCTTTGCATATGCTTCATGAATGTTCTCATTTTGTAATGGAGTCAATTTATCAACGGCTTCGATTTGGAACGAGTTTTATGAAAAAGCCAAGACGTGAATTAACAAACTCTGAGGCTAATTGCCCAATTAGCATTCCGATAGCCCTATCGAAATGCTACAGGGTGGCCCAACTCAAGTTGTTGTAGCGGAAGGGCTCCAAGTCAGCCAAAGTGTGATTCTCGACTTTGGAATAGGTTCAAGGAGACAGGTTCCGTGTTGGAAAGACCAAGGCTTGATGGGCGACGAAAAACAACACCTGCTCAGGATCGTTTCATCACCGTTTCGGTGAGAAGAAAGCCTACATCCACTTGTAGAATGCTACGGAATACTCGTCAAAATGCAGATGGGGTCCCACCAGTTTCCATCGAAACCATCAGACGACGTTTGAGAGAGGTGAATCTAGGTTCTAGACGTCCATTAAAAGGAGTTCCATTAACACGTGACCATAAGCGTCAAAGACTGGAATAGGCAAGGCAACATATCAATTGGAACGATCAATGGCGTAGTGTCCTTTTCACTGATGAATCCAGATGTGGACAATTTTCAGATTCTCAAAGAATAAGGATATGGACAATTACACGCATACCATGTAATCGTCGCTATGTCCAAGAAGTTCATCCAGTGCGAGGGGTAGTGTTATGGTATGTTTTGCCAAATTTTCATGCTGCCATTGGTGAAAATTTTCAATTTCTAGACGATAACGTTAGACCGCACCGTGCAGCCATAGTTGAGAACATTTACCAATACCTCCGCCCTCACCAGATTTGAATTGCATAGAACATGCATGGGATATGCTCCAAAGAAGATCTGATAATCATCAACCTACCCAGAATTCTTAAATGATCTGTGAGAGCTTCTGCACCGTTTATGAAACCAAATTCCTCAAGAAATGTTCAACAACCTCGTGTGTAATATGCAAAGAAGATGTCAAGCTGTTATTGATGCCCGTGGAAGCCATACATTTATTGATCGTCTTTAAATGCTTGAATTCTCTGGGAATAAAATTTCGTTATTTTACTCGATTTTTCCTAACCACCCTGTGTACGCTGCAGACCTACAGGCTAAAATTAATTTTATTTCTGCAACTTGAAATCATATTTATATTAATTTTCATCACAAAATCTCATTAAAACTATATTTTTTTGCAATTTAAGTCAATATCCTTAAGTCATGTGAAGCAGTTTATTTTATAAATCGTGTATTGATATCGATTACAATGATTAAACTTGAGGGGGTATCAGATATAGTAATCGCAATTTTTCGGTACTATCTCTTTATTGTCTCATTATTTCATATATACTTATATAAATCGTTATTTTCCCCATCCGCTCCATGAAAAAAAATGTATATCTGACGTTGGTCAATTCTGTCACAAAATAGTGCGGGAATATCTCAGTTTCACACGGTTTTCATGGTTATATTATTTAAACATCTGCTGGCCCCCTGTCACGAATTTCACGAGTTCCATGGTTGTATTGAATATCACAGATTCATTTATTATCTGTCAAATAAGTGATACAGAAAACCGTTCTGACAACGAACATATTCCCATGCCGATAGCACGGAATAATATTCACGGAAATCATTGAAAATCTCTTGAACGCTTTCTTAACGATTTTGTGCCAACCAAAATTCATTCTATTTCAAAATTGCAGTGAATCAGAGAATATATATCTATATAATATATATATTATAATATATATATATATATATATATATATATATATATATATATATTATATATATATATATATATATATATATATATATATATATATATATATATATATATATATATATATATATATATGTATATATATATATATATACATGGATAAGATTTATTGGACATAACCCTCTGAAACTGAAATGAACCGTAAACAGAGGGTTATGTCCAATAAATCTTATCCATGTATTTTGCCGATCCCTCAATATTCATATCTTTCTCATATTTATATATATATATATATATATATATCTTATGAAAAAGAGAGCTAAAATAATACAATAAATGTTGAAACAAAAAAGTACCTTAAGTCATGTGAAGCAGTTTATTTTATAAATCGTGTATTGATATCGATTACAATGATTAAACTTGAGGGGTATCAGATATAGTAATCGCAATTTTTCGGTACTATTCTTTATTGAGAATAGATATTCATGATACAAGTGCAGAAGGCATTGAAATTCTCACACGAGTTAAAAATCAAAAACGAGTTTCTGAATGAACGAATGTTAGAATGAGCCTTCTGTACGACTATCATACATTATTTTCTGAAATTCATTCAAGTTTTATCGAAATTAAAGAAATATTTCCATATATAATGTTTAGTGATTTTTGCATTAAAAAAATTTTTTGGTAGAACTGTCTCGGCACTTCATTGCTCGTTTTTGAATTCGAGGAAGAATATGAACTTCTGCACCTGCACCTGTATTATGAAAAACTATTCATATTTTTAATTGTTCTCAGAATAAATCAATTTTCTCGGAAATTTTCACATGTTAGATAATCACTTGACGAGCATTTCCATACTTTCGTAGATTGCAATTTGAAAAAATTGACTCTGATTATTTGAAAACAATGCAATTTTTGGAATTTATTTTTGAATATCCTGTGCGATTATTCAGAAGATATATTTCTAAAAATTTCCTATATTTATGCTCATTCTAGAATGAAATATTCTAGCATTGTTCTGTTCTACGAGATGTGGCAGAACAAAGGGATTCGACACATAATTACAGAAAATAATGTATAAAATGCATGAGGAAGGCTCAATATATCAAACGTTCATAAAAAATTTCGGCACTTCGTAGCTCCGTTTTTGAATTTTGAACTCGAGGATGAATATGAACTTCCGCACCTGCACCTGTAATATGAAAAACTACTACTTTGCGATAAAAAATCGGTTTAGGATTGTAAAATATATTTTACACTTTTTTAATTGAAACTTTGACACTCTTACAGTTATTCATGAATATCTCTAGAATGGTACTTTTCAGATATAGGAAACCCTGAAAAGATTCCACAAAATTATATGTGAGTGGAAAAAATAGGGTGTACATTCCATTTGAAACAATCGAGTTTTTGGCTTTTTTGGATTCCAACTTTGACACTCTCATTTTACCTCCCAGTATATCGAAAGGTTATTTTTTCCACAGAGTGAAGTCGAATATTTTTTTAGTAACTTATTTCAAAAAACAGATTTGATACTGTGCGTTGCGCTTTCATTGAATTCTCAGTGTTCTGAAAGCCTCAATTTGTAATTTTTTTCAAAAAACAGTGAAAAACTCGAAAACAGTTCCAGATGGCTGAAGACAAGTCAAACAAGTGGCTCTTCTCATTATTTGTAAAACAAGAAGGCAGAACACTGCCTTGAAAAAATTCGAACACTTCTTCAGTATTCGAATAAAATAATCATCCAAAGATTTTGTCCTGAAACTATGGCCAA
The DNA here is from genome assembly GCA_038502775.1 of Hippodamia convergens. NCBI lineage: Eukaryota > Metazoa > Arthropoda > Insecta > Coleoptera > Coccinellidae > Hippodamia > Hippodamia convergens. The sequence goes on from CM076609.1 coordinate 76,702,080, forward strand.
TACATTGATATGATATTAATATGTAATTCCAGAGGACTAAGACAACTATGTACCTTCTGTTTTCTAGGAGGTTTTCTACACTATACAGATGTCCTACCGGGAGTGCCCATTAGGGGTTTATGGCGAAATAATAATTCGATCAATTTCGATTTTCGGGTGAATAAATCAGCCAAATTGAGCTTCATTTATGATATATTTTCAAATATCAATAACTTCCGCTTTCACCGGAAATGGTATCAACTTTCTTATTTCAAATTGAACACCCTGTATATTATGACTTTTTTGGATAGATCTAGAACTGTTTTCGAGTTATTCACTGTTTTTTGAAAAAAATTACAAATTGAGGCTTGCAGAACACTGAGAATTCAATGAAAGCGCAACGCACAATCTCAAATTTTTTTTGAAATAGGTTAATAAAAAGATATTCGACATCACTCTGTGAAAAAAAATAACGTTTCGATATACTGAGAGGTAAAATGAGAGTGTCAAAGTTGGAATCCAGAAAAAGCCAAAACTCGATTTTTTCAAATGGAATGTAAACCCTATTTTTTCCACTCACATATATTTATATTTTTGTGGAGTCTTTTCAGGGTTCCCTATATCTGAAAAGTACCATTCATGATATTCATGAATAACTGAAAGAGTGTCACACTTTCAATAAAAAAAAAAGCTCAAACTTCGATTTTTCCAAATGGAAAACCGTATTTTCTTCACTCAAATATCAAATTTGTGAAGAAAAAATTAGTGGACTTTTTAAAGGGTTCCCCTTCAAATATGTGAAGTTTCAAATATGATCTATGTTCGCCCTTTTGTAAGAATCTTTTGACTTCATTTAGAATATTTCAGGTTTGATCCAACTCCAGAATTTATCGCGCGATGTATTGGCAGAATTATGTCCCAACCAATTATTCACCAACCAAGAAATATAGACAAGGTGAGAGAAAAATTTTTGGAACTGGGAGACCGAAATTTTGAAAATGTGTTGTGATTCAATTTCTATTCTGATTTATCTGAATAAAGTTTCGAGAAGTTTCATGACTTCTTTTTTACGTTTGAATTACAATTCGAGCTTTCGATATGTATGTCATATTTTCCGAAAAATAACTCGTTATTTTCATTATGAGCAGTAGAAAAACTAGTGGTCGTTTACTTTGAACAGTTTTTTTGAATAGCTCGAGAATGGTACATTTAAGATAAAGGGAACCCGGAAAAGACTATAGTTACAAATTGATATATGAGTTAAAAAAGAGGGTTTCCATTCCAAAAAAATCGAGTTTTCGTTTTTTTTTTAATTATAACTTTGACACTCTCATTTAACCCCCAGTATATCAAAACGTTA
>CM076609.1:76703518-76812145 GCA_038502775.1 Hippodamia convergens
TTCGAATACCAACTTCTCACCGTACTGATGAGGGCCGAAAGCCCGAAACAGCTGTCTACGGTTCATTTCAGTTTCAGAGGGTTATGTCCAATAAATCTTATCCATGTATATATATATATATATATATATATATATATATAATAAACTTTATATTTTCTTGGGAATTCAGCAAAATCAAAGACTACTCTTTTTCTTCAAGCTCAAGCTTTCGATATTTATTTATATCATCATCAGGAGCACTACAAAACGTGGATCATAAAAATCAGGAATACAATGAATTACTGAATACTTACAGATTTGAGATTTTAGAGAATGATGTTAAGCGAATGAAATACAGGGTGCGGCACGGAGGATGGATGGTTTAAAAAAATAATAAAAGCGTTAATTTTTACTCAAAAAACACATTTATTGACGGAATCAGATTCTCAAGGAAATAGCATTTGAGACAGGCAAGTGTAGAAAATCACATCAGGCATGTGGTGGCCGAAATCGGTGATGCAGTGCTGGAGGCGCTCTTGGAAGTTCGCGTAGACACTCTCCAACATCGCTCTCTCAACTTGGGCAACTTTCACGCGAATAGCCCTTTTCAATTCGTCCAGAGTTCGGGGCTTGGTCTCGTATACTCTAGCCTTGAGGTGTCCCATAACGAGTTGAAAAGGGCTATTCGCGTGGAAGTTGCCCAAGTTGAGAGAGCGATGTTGGAGATTTCGGCCACCACATGCCTGATGTGATTTTCCACACTTGACTGTCTCAAATGCTATTTCCTTGAGAATCTGATTCCGTCAATAAATGTGTTTTTGAGTAAAAATTAACGCTTTTTATTATTTTTTTAAAACCATCCATCCTCCGTGCCGCACCCTGTATTAATAAGTATTCCATTTATGGAATATTCATCAAAAGTGGTTCTATTTAAAAGTTCAAAAATTTCAATTTGACATACGTTTCAACTTTCAATCACAATAATAGCCTTCGTCTACTATGGTTCAAGGGACATGTTGCATCATTCTAGCTCTATTGTTGGTCATTTCTAATAAGTTTGAGTAGGTGATACTCAGTTTGTCGATGTCTTTCTTCGAATTCATGAAGTTGGGTTTATTATTGATATGTACCATTTCCAGAAATTTTCTTGTCAATGTTTATAAAACTTGATTGGTACAGAAAGCCAACATCTTCTGGTAGATATATACACTACAAGTCTAACCATGATTGGCAGATAAAAATAAATGTTGTCAATAATCTAAAAAATAGGATCCTCAAAATAGCTCATCCTGATTATCAGCATGATCCCCTTAATACATTATATAAAAATTTTGAGAGATAATGGTTATCCACATGGTTTTCTGAAGAGACTCATTTTTTGCACCTCAACAAATCAAAATGGATCGAATAATCTTGAACCAACACATGAACCCACTAGATCAGAAGGAGATGTTATTACACTGGACCCTAGAATCAAGTTTGCTTCTTTGCCATCTTTGCCAGGACTTACTAATAAACTAATTAATATTTTTTCCATTATAGAGAATTTAAAAATTGCCAAATATAACGTTGTCACTAATAGGTTTCTCTTCTCCCGCCTCAAAGATAAAATTCCAACCATGTCTAAATCTGATTGCATTTATTCTATTCCTTGTGTTGATTGTTCGAATGTTTATATTGGCCAAACTTCCCAAGCTCTTAGAAGAAGAATTAGCCTACATAAAAGTGATATCCGCCTTCATCCAGACAGATGTGCCTTGGCTTCACACGCAAAGAATAATGGTCATAATTTCAATTTTAATAATACAAAAATTTTATCCATCGAAACAAACAATGACAAAAGACTTTTTTTGGAAATTTGTTTATATTAATGAACAAAAAAATGTAGTTAACAAAAAAGCAGACATTAAAGGACTCAGTAGTATTTATCCATTGATAATAGTTTCACCAAATCAAACTAATAACACTCTATTTTATGTTCCTAGTCTTCTTCATTCTCTCAATTTTATGACGATTTTCTATGTCAGATTCTATATTATCTGACACGACCATTTCTGCTATGTCATTTTTAGTTTTCATTTTTTTTATAATGCACTTTTCGGGATAGTTGAATTATTCATGTTTCATTCTTAATGAGAAGTGTTTTCTATTGAATGCTGCCTTTCGCCATTCATTTCACAACTTGTCCTATGTAAGATTTTTTATATAATTGTATTAATTTTGCCCATTGACGTGATTTTTGTAGCATCCTTATGAAGGTCCCAAACTAAGGACCGAAATATAGATGTTAAAAGACCAATTGTTGTATTGAATAAATTGAAGCCCTATGCCGAGTACCCAAACAAGAATTTTGAAAATTTGATATTTACGGCAAATCTCCTTTAATAGATATATATATATATATATATATATATATATATATAATTATATATATATATATATGTATATTGAAAGGAAGAGTAAATGAAAAATGTAGTTAGTATTGGAATAAGAAGATCGGGTCTCATTCTCTTGGAAGAGAAATGAAGAGTATATTATTTACTCTGTTTAATTTTACTCTTATGATAGACTTCTTGATTAACACGTTATCGATTATTTTGATTTTAGTTTTCTTGAATTTTGGATTTAGTTTAGCTCCTTTAGGAATTGCCAAATAAGCTGATTTTGATTCATCTAACTCTTTATCGATGTCTCTATTTTGATTCGTTATTTCGAGCTTGGCTTCTTGTTTCTTTCGCCGTGCGCCTAGATATTTTGCAAATTCCTCCATATTTTCGCGATATTGTTGCATGTAATTTGATATGACATATCTTTATTGAGTGATTTCTACAAGCCCCAAAATTGGCCATTGGGAGTGGTTGTGAAACGTTTCAGATTTTTTCGAGAGCGAAGTAGCAAAGAATAATGATGACTTTATGGTAGAGGCAAGAAAAGTGACAGATGATAAATAAGTTTTAAATTTGAATGTCCAGTGCCTGAGTAATAAATTGGATACAATGAAATTTATATTGACGACAAATAACTATAAATTAGCTTGCATTACAGAGCACTGGATGAGTAACGATCAACTGAATGCTGTAAAGTTTCTAAATTATAAAATAGCGGGTATCTTCACTCGTAAAAAATTGAGACACGGTGGCAGTCTTATACTCGTAAGAGAAGATGTAGTAACTAAACCGATGTGTGGAGTGGATGAAATGTCAGTTGAAGGGCACATTGAAATGTGCTGTGTATTCGAAGAGTCGGCGAATACGTACTTTTTATGTATTTATAGACCTCCTAGGGGAGATTTCGATCTACTCATGGAAAAACTGGATGGAGCCTTCAACATCATTTTCGTGGGTCGCCATGCAGAGTAGTGGTTGCAGGCGATTTCAATATCGACTTCAATAGTGTTTCCAATGAGAAAATAAAGATAACAAGAATTACTTTTATCTTATGGCTTACATATTGTTTTTAATGAAGCATCTCGTATAACACTGTCATCAAGCAATTGTATAGACAACATCTTCACTAATTTGGATTGTGCCGACTATAAAGCGTACACAGTTAACCATCACTTGTCAGATCATCTGGGACAGAGACTGGAAATAGCACGGGCAGGTATCCCTGAAAAAAATGAATTAAAAATAATCCTTATAATAAATGATGATAATACTCGCCTTTTTCGTGAACAATTAAAAGTTGTAGACTGGAGTTGCTTATATGTTGTTTCTATTCGTGACTCATTCAATATATTTCACAAAATTATATTTTCATTATACAACCAAAGTTTTCCTGAAAAAAAAATTCTGAATGTGAACCAAAAAAATGCGATAAAATGTTGGGAAAATCCCGAAATTGTAAATCTCAAAAACAAAGTTGATGCAGCCCACACAATATTTATGGTGAGAAGAGATGAGTATTCTTTCAAGTTGTACAAGGGCTTAAATATAGAATTTAATAGATGACACCGCAAAAAAAAAGGGATATAAAATTGATTCTTGAATCGGAAAACAAGAGTCGTGATATTTGGAAGGTTATAAACTCTAGAATCAAACCTTCAACTAGTAAAGCTAATACCCTTGCACTATCAGAAGAAGAGTTCAATACATATTTTTCCAGCATAGCAGAACGATTGACTGGACAGTTTCCTGAATCCGTAACAGCAGTGGGTGAGTCCCTTTTGAAAAACAAAAGGGTAAATAGGCTAGAATCATTCTTCCTGACTCCAACAACACCAGAAGAAGTTATGAATACAGTTTCAGCGTTAAAGAACAAGCTCTCGCGTGATGTTTACGGCTTCTCCGCGAGATTGCTGAAAGAAACAATACATTGTATTGCCCACCCTCTCTCATATTTGATTAATAGGTGCTTTGAGGATGGCTTTTTTCCTGATGAACTCAAACTGGCAAGGGTAATTCCAGTCTACAAGAAGGGTGAACATCATTTGCACGAAAATTACAGACCAATTTCTATCCTGCCGGTAGCATCGAAGGTCTTCGAGTCTCTCATCAAAGTGAGAGATTTCTGGAGAGAAATTCTTTGCTGAGTGTTCATCAGCATGGTTTCAGGGGAAGAAATCCACAACGACTGCCCTAGTCCATATCGTGGAGTTTATCATGCTGAGGAGGTGATTCTGACCTGTATGGATTTGAGCAAGGCTTTCGATTGTGTCAATCACGAGAAGCTCTTGTCCAAATTAGAGTATATAGGTTGTTCTGTTCTTATTTTGTATATATGTATATATGTTTATTCCCCTTAATTTATTATCTTAATTGTCACGATGCAATTGTTATGCTTGGATGGTGGTCTCGATATTGAGCTTTGTTTCAACTTTGTCTTGCTGTCATGCGCTAGAAGTTGATATGCCTTATACTGAGGCCAGTTAAAGGAAGAAGAAGAAGACAAGGGCCACCCCCTTCCGGGCTAAGGGCGGACCATCGAGACCCCCAGCCCTTCAACAACGAGACCAGTCCTCTCATACCATTCAGAAGAGTTAGTTCTAATAACATACAGTGTCACGATTCTGACATAGATGACTTGGTATACAAAGTTTCTGCGGATGATCAAACTCTGTTTGCGGACGATACGACATTCCTCAATAGAGCCAAAACGAATAATTTACTCCAGGAGAAGTCGCTGAGATCCTTGAATGATGCTGTGGTGTGGTTCAGTGGAAACAACATGAAGGTTAATACGGAAAAGACACAAGAATTAGTTATATCGACCAAGCGTCACAGTACTGATTATGCCAATCTGCTTGGAGTAATAATTAGTGCTAATATAACCTGGGAACTACACCTAAACGAGTTGGGGAAAAGGCTTTCTACAGCATTGTTCGCAATAAGACAAATCAAGAACATACTCACTGATCGAGAAGCACTCGTGGTATATCGTGCATATTTTCATGGAAGGATGACCTACGGCATAGTTCTATGGGGTGCATCTTCAGGAGCTGGCAGAATTTTCCTGAAACAAAAAAACGCGATTCGAATAATCGCGGGAGATGACCGAATGACAAGCTGTAGACCGCTGTTCGAAAAGTATGGCATACTTACTGTTCCGTCCTGTTATATACTTGAGTGTCTCCTATATATAGGTCAGAATAAACACAACTTCCTGAAGCACCGAGAAACTCACCAATACCAAACAAGGGCAAAAGATAAATATGTGCCACCACTACATCGACTTGAAAAAACCCAGAATATGCACATATTTAATTGATTAAAAATGTTCAATAGTCTGCCCGAACACATAACAAACTTATCCAGCACAGCTTTTAAGATCAAGATGAAAAAATACTCATAGAAGGTGCCTTTTACTCCGTGGACGAATTCATGTCACATAAGTTTTAAACACATAATTATTTATTGTTTTATTCTGCTGTTGTGTCTGTAATATTGTTTTATCCTATTGTTTTTTACTATATAATAGTACTCACCTATATTCCAGATAATAGGGTCCCCAGATTGAAGTCGCGTAAACCTTTTTGGTCAAATTTTCTGACTAATATGAATAGAAGCGACAAAGAAATGTGGCAATCTGAATGGAATGTATCCAATTTTTTCAATAAAGATCTTATTTCTGATCCTTCCATCAGAGTTCCTGGTTTTGACCTTCCCAGGAGAATATGGTCTGTTCTAAATCGCATTAGAACAGGCCATGGACGTTGCAATAGCATGCTCTTCCGATGGAATTCGGTTGAGAGTCCTAGTTGTGAGTGTGGGGAAAATGAGGAGACTATAGAACATCTTATAAATAGTTGTCCCATTTATAAATTTCAAGATGGTTTCGAGGCTATACATAAAGTAACGAATGCATTTCTAAAATGGGTGGTTAATTTCAAAATTATTTGATTCATTCTGAATATTCGGTTTCTTTTCTGCTTTTTTCTTTTTTCATTTCAGATTAAGAATCGTGAGCCGTTTTGGGAAGAATCTATCGACGGATAACATGAAGATGATCTCACACTGATGTCTTTCAAGATTTTTCCTGATATTTAATATTTTATGTTATTTTTTTACGGGGTGGCAGGTTTTTTCGGCTGAGGTTTTTTTCCCTGGCTCTATAGTATCGTATGATACTAGTGATGATAGTATCGTATGATTCTATAGTATCATACGAAGAATGTTATGATACCCGTTCTTTTTTTTACCTCAGCTTAGGTACTTTTTGTTTCAACATTTATTGTATTATTTTAGCTCTCTATTTTCATAAGAATATATATATATAGCCTGATTTTATATTTATGTATACATAATATATATATGTATGTATATCCAATTTATCCTTTTTGACATCTCCTGTATATTTTGAGGAAGTAAATGAATTTGAATTTGAATTTGATATTTTCTCTTGGGTTGTACGTTCGACTGGGACACTATAATTCATGTCCGATGTAATGATTTGTAAAGGTGTGAATGAGGTTGAGGAATGTATGGAATTCTAGCTCAGGAGAGCTCTACTCAATTTTTCTCCTAAAGAAATGTTTTTGTCCTCTATTACTCTTATTTGCTCTATTAAAGTTGAATGGAACCGTTCAACTAGTGCATTTGACGTAGGATTATAGTTCGTTATGTAATGAATAGAAATTCTGTGGGTTTCTCCTAAGTCTTGAATTATCTGATTCTTGAATTCTGTACCATTATCAAAAGTTATTTTTTCGGGAATTCCGTGATTAGAAAAATATTGAGTATGCTGATTTACAATATCTATTGCCGTTTTGCTTTTCAAAGTATAACATGTCGAGAAAAAGAATCTATGATCGTTAAGCATGGCGTTCTTTCCATAACAATTGTATCTACGTATAAATTCGCCAATCGGATTACTTTTGAAAATCAATTTATTCGGTTGTCATTCATATTTTTGTGTTTGACATATTTCGCATGAATTTATGTATGCTTGGACATCTTTGTCCATTTTGGGCCAATAGAATCTTTGCTTTAAACTCTCTATGTTTTCGTGAAAATCTCTATGTTTGGTTTTTGTTTCGTGAAAAAGTTTGATTTTCTCTTGTTCTTCAGTCGATTCCACATCCTCTACGAGCAAATTATGAATTTTGAATGAGAGAGCTTTTGCCTTGAATAAGTTTTGAGCTAGTTGAATGAAAGGTAATTCTTTTTGTTTGAAAAGAATTCCGTATTGACATTTCGGCTTGATATATTCCTTAAAAACTTCGTAAAATCTTGCGGATCGTTGATTGTAACAATCAATCTTAAACGCCTATTTTTATGCAATTTCAGTCTTTCTACTTTGTAAGTCTTACCGTTTTGGAAAACAATTTGATTTAAACTAGTGTTCAGGGTGCGTTCTGAATATGGAATTTCTAGTATCGGGTTTTCTATGTTACTATGGACGGTTGATTCCACTGCTGGGCCTTGCATGCATGATTGGGTTAAATCTTCGAGTTCCTTTTCTGTCAATTCTAACTCTTCGTGTGAAATTTGTGGTATAACTGACTGTAAATCATCTTCTGAATCTTCGTTTATGTTCAATTCTTCCAAACGAATGCGTGAATTTTTGATTACTTCGATTTTTTCTGGATTCGGTTCTATTGCCTTTTCAGAGATTTTATATCCTGAAAATACTACATCTTTTTTGAAGAAATGAGATTTATCTAACTGTATCTTCAAGTTTTCTTTCTTTAATAATTGTAAAACAGTTTGAATGTCAGCGAGATGTTTTTCTTGTGAGTTGGAAAAAATTAAAATATCGTCGATGTACACTACACAGATTTTATTAAGTACTGGTCTGAGAATTTGGTTCATTACTCGTTGGAAAGTTGACGGCGCATTTTTCAGTCCGAACGGCATTCTGAGAAATTCGAAATGACCTTCATCCGTAGCGAATGCAGTCTTCTCTATTGAATCTCGGTCTAATTCTATCTGATGGAAACCGCTGGCTAAATCTAAAGCACTGAAATATTTCGCGTCCTTTAATCAATCTAATAGATCATCGATGTTAGGTATAGGAAATTTATCATCGATTGTTTTTTCGTTTAATTTTCGGTAGTCAATGGCCATACGCCATTTTTGTTTTCCTGATTGATCTAACTTTTTTGGGACCATTACAATTGGGAAAGACCACGGAGAATTACTGGGTCTTATTATATTTTTACTCAATAAATCATTCACCTGATTTTTCACTTCTTGTCTGTGAAGCTCCGGATATCGGTAGCGTCTGACATAAACGGGGTTATCGTCTATTGTTCTAATATGTTTAATTTTATTTGTGAAATTCAAGGGCTGATCTGGTAATTGTAACGCCTCTTTATTACTTTGTAAAATTTTGATGAGTTGATTTTTGAGGTTTTAGTCAATTTGATCTAGTTTGACAGGGATTTTCTCGTTGGAATGAGTTTGTTGGAAATCAAATTTTTGTGTTTTCATGTCGTTTCCTAATTCATTATTTTGCCAATCGAAATTGAGCTCTAAATCTTTCAGCAAATTTGCGCCTTTGACGCCATCGTATTGGGTATGAAATTTATAAATTACAAATGGATAAGTACCATTAAATCCGAAAGATATGAGAGGGAATTCTACTTTATATCTGCTAAAATCTTTACCTATGGCTGTCTTGAAATCTGTACGTTCTTCATAAATATTTTGGGGAAATACATTGAATGCTACTGCCGGATCGATAATGCACATGGAACTTCCGCTATCTATTAATAATTTAACAGGATGGTCATCTAATTTCAAATAGGGAAGAGAAGCTAAATGTTGCATGTTAAAGTTCAGGTCTTGTAATTTTTGAAAGGACCCTCTCGAAAATTTTCATCTTCCTCATTTATTTCAGAATTTTCATTTTCTCTCATAATAATATTCGATTTCGTCATTTGATTCAATGTTGTTGTCTTGAATTTCTTCCGTATTAGTTAATTCTTCTGCGTAAAAATCTGTAGGACCTGTTTTTCTGAAGAATTGTCGATCATTTGGCGGTGCTTGTCGAATTTGGGTACTAGCTGGTCTTTTGATAGGATAATTCCTAGTTCTGAGGGACATTGGTTCTAGTTTTGGATAATTGTTTTGCGTAAAAACATCTACTGGTTTTCCGAATACTTGTCTGCTTGTCGGATTTTTTGATTCGTGTCTCTTGGAATTGAATTTTAATTCAACAGGTTGTGACGGAAAATTATTTTCTCTACTTGTAGAAGGCATTTCCTGTCGAACGTTCACGTGTGGAAGGATGTTCGAAACTGTAGGTGTTAATATCGGAAAGGTTGCAATCGAGAAGATAACAACTAGCAAATTATAGTTTAAGTGCAGGTTATAAAAACAGGGAAAATAAACAATATTTAGTCCTGACTTTATCAGGTAAGAATTGAAACAGATTACAAATACGGCAAAATGGAAAACTCACAAGAAATCAACAATTTCCGGCAACCAACGTTACACCTCCGCATCTCTCCAAGAAAAAAAAATGTAAACAGCCATAACATCACAAGAAACTAATATGAGTAAACTATTAAAACTTTTAAATTGAATGAATACGCAAAAAAAATATTTTCAGCCAGTTTTAAGTTGCTTGAATTTTTCATAACTGTCAATTGGAACGATTGTGTTGTTTACAAATACTTTTATACTACCTTTAAATGTCCAACAATTATTCTTGTATTTTTCTCTCACTTTTCTAAAGAGTTCCAACCTACTTCATATTAACATCTCCACTAAAACCATACCACTACCCTTAAGATTTGATTTATCAAAATACACGGCAACTCGCATCCACTGACAAACAAACTCCACCACAATCGGTCGAGGTTTCGGTATGTTCTGTTTCTGGACACTGATTTTCTTTCTTAGTCGATAACAGTTATTTAAATGTTGTTTATCTACTTTCATCTTGAGCTGATTATCGAATAAATCAACCACTGTCTTGTAGATATCTTCATCCGTGATCTCTCCGATGCCGTAAATAAGGAAATTCTTCGATAGATTCTTTTGAGACATTTCATCCACAATCTTCTCTAACCTATGACTTATCTCCAACTTGATATCTCGAATACTGCTCTTAAGCACTCAATCATAGCACCGGAAACAGAAGCAGGGACTGCTGGTTCCTGGACATTCTTCAATTTTTCCTCAAAGCAAAGCTTCTCATCTGATTTTGAAAGTGCTTCTCAAGGTCAGCCAGTGTTTTTGGTAGTCATACTGTTGATGATTTAAAGACAATCGTGCAAATCAATAACCAAAGTGATGATTTCTTCGAATACTGATATCTCATAGACAAGTTGAAATATATTACAGAAATTCTGAGCTTGATAAACTTGAAGATTTTTAAAATCTTTGAAGAGCACGGAAACATACGTTCAGTTCAGACCTATGCTCGGTAATTCGGAATAAAAAGCAGAATTTCTACCACCCATCTATCCAACACTTATACAATTTGTAAGTCTCGGAATCAAAGATCTTAAAGATTGAAATCAGACAATGATTGATGCACAAAAAAACTGTAATAAACAAAATATTATTATTATAAATTCCTTTTCTTAAGTGCAAAATCCAACAATAAATAAATATGATAATATTTTTGAAAACACAAATTCGATATTGGTCAGGTGCAGGATTATGAAACACATATAAAACTTTTAGAACATAAATTTGTAGCTGAAAAACCATAGAGATATTCAATGGACGATCGAAAAGAGATAGAATTCCAAATAGGAAAATTGTTGAAAGCGAATCTGATTGAAGAATCTCCCTCACTTTTTGCAGCACCAGTTACATTAGCTTATAAAAGAGATGAGGGATCTAAGACCAGATTGTGTGTCGATTTCCGTGAACTCAATAAATTAATTGTTCCCGAACCACAGTAATGCAAAAGTATTAACTACATTAGATGTAAATTCTGCCTTTTGGTCGATTCCTGTTCGTATCAAAGATAGATATAAATCTGCTTTCGTGACGCAAAATGTTCACTGGCAATGGGAATGTTTACCTTTTGGACTTAATAATATTGTCAGAAAATAGAACCTGAATTCATTTTGCTTAAATTAAATAGATGATATTCTAATATTTTCTTTAACATTTGAACAACACATTGAACATTTGGAGGAACTCTTGAAAGCAATATGTGCAGAAGGATTCAGACTTAAATTTATCAAATGTAATTTTGCCAGAGAAGAAGTTGAATATTTAGGACATATTGTAGGAAATAATACAGTACGACCTATAAATGACAATTTGATTTCCATTAGGCATTTTTCTCTACCAGATAATCGGAAGAAGATAAGGCAATGGGGAAAGTTAATTTCTATCACAAATATATAAAAGATTCAGCTAGATTATTAGAACCGTTGCATCATTTACTGAGAGAGGGTGTTAAATTCAACTGGTCATTGGATTGTCAGGAAGCTTTCGATAAGGTTAAGGACATCCTTTGTTCTGAACCAGTTCTTGCAATTTTCGACCCAAATGCCTGTATCACTATATACAGGGTGATTTTTTTAAGTGATTCATTAGAAGTTTTCGGAGAAGGAATTGTAATACAAATTCCAGATTTTGCATTGTTGTTTAAGACTACATGATCTTGAGTTGTAAAATATTTTCAAGCAAAATCTACTTCCGGTTCTACCGAAAACGAATGTGAACTTCGTTATTTCAAATGTAACACCCTGTATATTCAGACATATTTTAATTCTTCTTTCAATTCTAAACTAATTTCATGTAAAATATGCGCAACCTCACAAGCGTTTGTTGAGATATAGCCTAATTGTCAAATTATTTGTCAGTAAGATTGTCACAAATTAGTTTTTATATCTTCAAAATTCCTCATCGTAAAAGGTTTTTTTCGCGACAGAGAAATAAAATAAAGTACTCTGATGATGTTGCTGCTATAACTTATGAGGAAATTTCATACAGGGTGTCTGAAACAAAGCTTCAAAGTGAGCCTTAATAAAACTATGAAATCTCCCTTTTTTCAAATGTCAACCATATAATTTTGTGCTTCTAATCGATTGCTCGTCAAAAACTAGTGAGATTACTGTATTGATCGATATCCCTTAACGATTTTGGTAGATTATTTAACGATCATTACTTGGAATATTAAATTATGATGGGATTTTTTCAAACGATATCAACAGTGTATGGCATTCGAACATCTCATTTCATGGAGAAGTGGAGTAATAACAGTCGTAAGATGGCAGGCCTTCTGAACCGAAGAATATTCTTGTTAGAGTGTAAGAGACTTAAATTAACACCAGGTCACATAGGAACAGGAATGAAAAATGTACTCAGTTTGTTTGAGTTTAATGTGGGAAGTAGGTTTAATAGAAAAATTCCTCAGTTTAACAAAAACTTAGTCAACAAAGTGCTTTCCTTAGAAATAGAACACACACACCTGAGGATTAAACATATTCACGATAACAACATCTATATAGAAGGAGAATTGAGACAGTTAGTACCATCAGTTACATTACAAGAGTTTTTCAAACACCAGAAAGTCGCATATAACAAAATATTCGATAGAATTAAGTCCACTATCATGAAAAAGATAAAAGATCTTCAAAGAAAATCTCATAAAGTAACGTATAACACCCAAGAAAAATGGTTCAAAAATCTATCCTCAATACAAATTCCGGAAGAAGTCAAGACGATCCTGGCACTTGGTTCAAAGTTTAGCATTCCAATGAATCCCAGAGAACTTAACATCAGAAGTTTGATAGCAGATGTGGAAAACATTTTTGATACAGTTGAGGAAAACAGACGTGATTCCTTGAGAGCGAAGATATCCAGTATAATAACAAACTTTTTACATAGGAATAAAAATATTACTAGCCACATGGACAAATTATATAAAACAACTAAAGAATTTTTGAAAACCAATAACCAACTGATAGTACTTAATAGTGATAAGGGTTCAGTGACGGTTCTCATGGATAGATCAGACTATCTAGACAGGATGCATTCCGTTCTGAATACAGGTAGTTTCAGACAAGTCCCCAAGGATCCCACGACGACCATACAGAAAAAATCGAACACAATGATTACCACCCTCGAAAATCGAAAAATTATAAGTAAAGCGAAGTCTATGAGATCATATAACTCGATTAGTCCAAGAATGTACGGCAACCCTAAGGTCCATAAAGAGAACTTTCCCATGCGACCAATTGTTTCCGATACACAGGGCCCTACAATTGAACTCTCAAAATACGTTGCACAGATTTTGACTCAAGCCTACGAACAAAATAATATTTATTATGTAAAAGATTCGTTTGATTTTTCTAGTCAGATTAATGGGTTCCAGCTACCACCTGACTATGTTGTGATTTCATTAGATGTAGTCAATTTGTTCGGGAACATATCCACAGAACTAGTGTTGACAGTTATTGATTCCAACTGGGACAGAACTGAAGCACATTGTAATATGTCAAGAAGCTATTTCAAGGAAATGATTATATTCCTTTTGGATTCTGGCTATTTCATGTTTGATGGAAGATTTTATTTACAGATTTTTGGCTGTGTGATGGGCTCAAAATTGAGCCCTATCCTAGCACTCTATGTCATGGATTATGTTTTGGACGTCTGCGTACCAAGATGTTCTTGATAGTTGTTTTAATGATTTCAGTTTATTTTCTCCTAATTCAGGCATCTTTATAGCGGTTTCATTAATTTTTCTACAATCCTCCGATGGACTTTTCAGTTTTTCTTCTGATCGGAAATAACGAAGACATCTATCACAAATGAACTTCTGTCCATGTTCTCTACTCAACTGACTCGATACAAGTCGTTATAAGTTCTTGATCCATACATAATGATATCGAACAGGAGTATCATCTGTATAGTGGCCTTGTAAAGGGAGTCAGTTCACATGTTTATCTATTTCATTTTTTGTTAGATATGTAGGCAATGTAGTGAAGTTCTTATTTTTCCCCTTCAGAATATAAACATTAATGGAGGCGTTAAGAATAACGCGAAGTAGAAACTTCTCAAAATTGGGGATTTATCTCATTGTCATCGGGAACTGTATACTTTTTAACTTCAAAACTTTGGAATAATGAGGATACTTGGATATACGTTCTGGGTATATATCAACGGAGTGTAATGCAGCAGTCACAGCCCGCGCAAAACATGCATCATCTTTATTTTTCACATTCGAGGAGGAAGTTCTATGTAGGATAATCCAAGTTGGGGTGTGAACTTATTTATCCACTATACCTTTCTTGGAATTTACCAAGATCTTCGAGAATTGGTTGAATAATACACTACGAAAACCATTGCATAATATCGGTATCCTTGAATATAGGTGAATTTGATGTTGTAAAATATTTATATTCTTCTAGAAATTTATTAGCAGTCAATATTTCAAATTCTCCGCAAAACATATATTTATTGACCCTAATAGCTTCACATTTTTTCAATATATTCACAATTCTCCGACGAAAATTGCTTCACAAACCAGTAGAAAATTCCTGGGGTCTTTATGTTTCAGATTGGTTATTACACCAGTTCTTATGTGGCTATTAAATACTGAATAATCCCAATGGATTCTATCTCGAGCTGTCTCTGGTCCTACTTCCTACTTATATTATAAATGCGAAGGTTTGTGAGGATGTTTATTACTCTTTCACGTGAGAACTGCCGAACGGATTCAGATGAAACTTCACATCAATATAGTTTCTTTATCCGATCACCATAATTTATGAAAAAATTGTGTTATTTCAGCATAAAACAACGACAAAATATCAAGCGAATCGGAAAAATGCTTAGGTTTCGGAGCTATTTGGGCGATTCCATTATGTCGATAAGTCGCAAATCACCCATGTTATTCTTAGGTGCGTACAAACACCTATAGCCTGTAACTAAGTCTGGCGACGTACTTTTCCGATGCGGTAGCGCGGGATATCATGTTATTTCGAATTCAAATCATTTCCAAATTCATCAAATGAATTGTTCTAATCAAACAAACGAGATCTAGTCTATTCTTTGAGGCAAATGTTAAATACTTGAATTCATAATAGAAATTATCACATATGCTGAAAAACCACTAGTTGAGGACCAATTGCATATGCAGTGAATCACTTACTTCTCTTATTATCATCATCATCATCATCATTATTATTATTATTATGATTATTATTATTATTATGATTATTATTATTATTACAGGTTTATAAAGTACGACATAAATTGGACGGAACAGAATATGCAGTGAAGAAAATTCCAATTCGTTCAGAAGGCTTAGAATATGTGAAAAATTATCTATCAGAAGTTAAAACATTTGCCAGTATAAATCATCCTAATGTAGTTCAGTATAAAGCAGCCTGGCTGGATATGGGACTTAGTCAAAACAGCAGTATGCTCACAGAATATGATGATGAAGATGGTGATTGTATTTCTACAGTGATATCTGATCACAAATACCACCAAGAACATCATTTGAGTCAAGAATATCTGTATAATAATGAAATAAACACTTCCTTCTCTAATAAGCGAAGTGAAGATAATTCTGATTTTGAAATTGTGTTCGAACATAGTATCAACAATATTGATAATAAAAGTTCCAGCTGTGTTCGAAAGAAATCTGATTCAAAAAGAACTAAAAGAAATACTATATCTGAAGGAGCCAATGCGTTGTGTCCTTTAAATCAAAAAGAAATTAATGAAATTAGATTACAACAAAAAATGCAAGAGAAATGGGCTACTTTATACATTCAGATGGCCTTGTGTCAACTAACTTTGAAGCAGTGGTTGTCACAAAGAAATAGCTCGGAAAAATCTATTGATCCCATGAAAGCTCTGTTACCTGTTAAGATTGTACAAGATTCAGCAGTGAGGGAAATATTGAAACAGTTGTTGGAAGGTGATTTATTCGTTTTTTTTATAATATAATAATATACTGAATATAAAACTTGTTTTTCAAAAAATTCTCATGTTTCACCTGAACGTTATCTTGGTATTTAAAATTTTTCCCCAAAGTATGTATTTGAATTTATCGAAAGACAAGATCAAAAATTCGATTTCCCAAAATAAAGAATAATTTGAAAGAAACATAATTAGAGAGTTCAAAGGAATTTCAGGTGTTCACTGACCTACTCATAGTTAGTTTAGTTCGCTCACTGTTTTTCATTTCAAGGTCAGATGGTCAAAGTCAACATTTTTAGGACTATTTTTTGTATATTCAGATTATTTCTTTTTCTTAATATTATTTCTATCCTGATAACCTCAATTTAAGGTTTGTGCAATTATTTACACTTGATGTATTAATGATAACCTTACTGTTCGCTGACCTCTATTTTCCCTAATAGACAAACTTAATATGATTTCAAGCTACCTATTGATCTGATCAGTGTATCAGACTGTCTCAAAAATTAATAACAGATTTCAAACAATGATTGAGTGCTCACCTTGGAAATTCATTTTATGAGTCCATTACTCAACCTCCTCTTCCTTTTATTAAGAATAAGTTTATTTTTTTAAATGCATTTTCAGGTTTACAATATATTCATTCCAAGAGAATAGTACATCATGATATCAAGCCAAGCAATATATTCCTTCAAAAAGATAATGGAAAACTACTAGTACAATTAGGTGACTTTGGACTCGCCTGTCCTCTACAAAGTGTTCGCCACAGCTTGGCCTTCGGTACAAAATTATATGCTGCTCCTGAACAACTTGCTGGCAGATGTAACCCAAAGGTATGATTGTTGTTTGGGAACAAGTTCGTTTCTTTCCAATCTTATTTTGGGATCGTCAGTAGAACGGTTAATTCGATCCTTGGTCTGAAGCATGTAACGTATATTTCATCTATTCTGTTAGAATGAAGCTTTTGATCTATTTGTCAGGTACAGTGTTTGATTCTCGTTTGGTCCAAGTGTAATTTTGTCGTTTGATTTGTTTTCAAATATATCATTTTTCTCTCCTTAAGCATATGCAACTAACAAAACACATTTTTGTTCGATTACACTACAGCAGGAAAAAAGTGGTACCAGATTAGTGTTGGGTAGTACACATTTTATAATTGAGTTTGTAAGAGGCGCCTTACTTTTGCAATCAAGCTGTACACTGTAACACTTCAAATGAGACGCGATAAGAAGTCGGGACAAAATTTGTTCTACTACAAACTATGTCACTCGCAAATGAGCCGATGCAAAAGGAGGATAACGTCGTTTGTTAAAGCGATGACAAAGGCACAAAATTAAAAGCGTATTGATTGTTGGAATTGAAAATAGAAGGACGGTGAGGTAGAAGGTCACGTACTATTTCTTTGATTCAAATTACACCGAATATGAGAGAATAAATAAAATATATAGTTATACGAAAATTTTTTCGTATAGTTCGTTCGTTTAAGAACGAACTGTTTTAAGTTTGGGGAACCTAGTATTATTGAAATATTGAACTGGGGTGGTTTCCGGAGCACTTTCCGAAAATACAGGCTTTAAACATTTGAGGTTTCATGGTAAATTTTTAGAGACTGAATTATGCCGACGACGTATTCGGTATTCTTGTCTAATTTGAGATACCTAATTCACATATAACTCGCCTCAATTCGTAATTTCAACATTTATGAAGATTATTTGACCATAATTCCTTCTATGAGTAAACAATATTCTCATTGCAGTACAAACTCCCTTATATTCTGTGGGTGAGAGCGGTTAAAGGAGCTCTCTCAAAAAAACCAACCCTAATTCTGTTATGAGGAATAACAAATCCGATGATTTATAACATCTGAAAGCAATTAAATATAGGGTCAATGTATTTTACGTACTTCAGTTCAGGATGCATCATTGCATCTCCTCATCTACTACCTGGGTCGGTCTCGAGTTTAGCGAGTTTACCGCTTCTTTCGGCTCACCCGCAATCGTAATTCGTAATTCCGTACCGTCCTCCTCGATTGCGTCGGGACATTCGAATTGAGGTGGTACAGTTTTTCAAAGTGAGCCACTCTTACATTTCCGCGTCGTGAACGGGACACATGAGCCTCTTGTAAGAGGTACCCAACACTTTCCCAGATTGTATCTAATGACATGCAGTTCGTTTTCATCACATTTTCGGATTTCTCGAATATCGAAGATATCAACTGTTTCCGAATAAGTTTTTCTTTCTTCGACTTTTAAACTTTTAATTCCACAAACAGAAGTACCTATTCCAACTTGTTTTCTTCCTGAAATAAAGGGCCAAAACGAAAAACGTACACTTCTGGAGTTGTAGTTTTTTCTCGGTCCCTTTATGAGATAGAAAAAAACGAAAACTGCTTTTAATAGATATTTTTACATGGAAGTCAGTGGCGTAGTTTTAAAAATTTTTCAGAGCACTGTTTTTGAGATTGAGCACAAACGTAGAACACCCTGTATACAGGGTGATCATTTGAAAACGAAACAGACGAGATTACAGACAAAATAAATTTTTTCGATAGAAATGCTCGGACAGGTCGATTTCTGTTTTGAGAGGGACAACTTAAGATGTAGGTTACGGACGCATAGCGCTTCAACCCTTGCTACTACAACCCTCACCCCCAATTTTTGAATAGGGAAGATGGGGTGAGTGATACCTCATTTGGAAGGTATTTCTATACTGATTTCAGCACAGTAATTGTTTTTTCATTTTATGCATTAGTTCTCGAAATATTCATGCGTTAGTTAATTTTATCACTTAAATTAATTTTTTGCGAATAATCGACATTTCGTGCTTCCGAAACACCAAAATTTCCCTACTTGTATTTGAAATTGCAAAACATCTACCACTGGGCAAATGAAGTCATACCGTACGTGTTAATGCTATACTAGGGTCAGATGTTCGACTAGCTGTTTCATTCACTGAAATAATTCTCCAACTGTACGGTATCAGAACGATTTGAAGTATTGATCTAAGAAATAAGACTTTTCAAAGTAAAGTAAATCATTTATCAAAAACTCACATCAATTAATTAAATATTCAAATTGTTCACCATTAGCTTCCATACAATGAAATAAGTTTTGTTCGAAACGATGGCGCACATTTTGCAGCATTTCTGGAGTGATTTAACGACATTCGTTCACTATACGTCTTCTTAAATCTTCTATGGAATCGCGCTGTGTAGAGTAAATTTTACTCTTCAAGTGGCCCCAAAGAAAGAAATCTAGGGGTGACAGATCTGGCGATCTGGCTGGCCATTCAGTGGGACCCCTTCTTCCAATCCACCGATTTGGAAATCTTTGATCCAGATATTCTCGAACTGGTAAGGCGTAGTGTGGAGGAGCTCCATCCTGCTGAAACACAATCTGATCTTCCACATAATTTCCAGCATTGTTTTCAATAATTACCGTCAAAATTGGATCAATGTGATTTTCCAATAAGTCCAAATACATATCTCCAGTAAGATTACCAGGTAAAAAGAACGGACCGACAATGTTGTCACCAAATATTCCAGCCCAAACATTGAGTTTTTGTGGTTGTTGAGTATAAACTTCGTGGAACAATCTCGGATTAGCATCGGCCCAATAACGACAATTGTGTCGATTTACTGTGCCGTTTAGAAAGAACGAACACTCATCGGAGAAACAAACATTGTACAGATAATTGGGATAAGCAGTTACTCGTTCACTCATTGTATCACAAAATTCAACACGACGGTCAGAATCATCTTCGTTTAGTGCGTGTGAAAGATGGATTTTGTAAGGATGGAATTTATGATGCTTCAAAATATTTGCAATTCGAGTTCGTGTAAAACCAGATTCATGTGCTAGCTGCCTCGTACTCGTCATTGGATTCAGAGCAATCTGTCCAAGAACAGCTGCTCCATTTCTTTCCATGTTTCGTTTTTTATTAGCCACGGACCCGGTTTCTTGAAACTTTGACACTAATTCCAAAACATACTTCCTATTAACATGTTTATCTAAATGTCGTTGATTGAAGAATTCTGCGGTTCTATTCGCACATTGATTGTTTGCAAAAAAAAGTGAAATCATTTCCACCCGCTCTGCAATTGAATAAACCATGTCGAACAATGAATTAGAACACATACAAGTCTCGATTCAAAACTAAGAATAATTCACATGTCAAAGAACCAGTAAGCCAACTCAATGATCTGTTCGTAATAAATAAAAAATTATCGATTCTCATTTTTTTGAAAAAGATATGAATTCAATAATCAACAAAATGAAAACATTATTGAAGCCAACTGAGAAAACACTTCATAATTAAGTCGGAAATCGTTTCACGGATTGGGACTGGAATATTTCTGTGGCATCATTAATGATTTGATTTTCTTACCTGGTAATCTGATTAGAGATATGTACGTATTTGGACTTTTTGTGTTACCGCATGTTATTGGAAATACTGCAAATTATAACCGATTTCAAGCGAATAACCAGTAATGACCGCGGTTATCTACGGTCCTGCCTGCGGTTATCTACGGTTATAGCCTTCAGGGATATTCCTTGTAAAATGATTATAACCTACAATGACCGGAGTCGCTTGAATGCAGTTGGTCCTAGTTGGTAATTACCAATGAGGACCAGGTTATTCGCTTGAAATCGGTTTAGATCGAAGATAATTTAGATTGAGTTTCAGCAAGATTGAGCTCCTTCGCAATACGCTTTGTTTGTTCGACATCTTGATTAAAGATTTCTATGTCAGTGGATTGGAGGAAGGAAGCCACAGTCATGGTTGTTTTGAAGCTCAAAATGTCGATTTTTCACAAAAAAACACTACAATTGCCATGAAAACACCACTTGATTTTCAAATGCTTAGTTGAGAATATTTCGAGAACTAATGCATAAAATGAAAAAACAATTACTTTGCTGAAATCAGTATAAAAATACCTTTCAAATGAGGTATCACTCACCCCATCTTTCTATTCAAAAATTGGGGGTGAGGGTTGTAGAAGCAAGGGTTGAAGCGATATGCGTCCGTAACCTACAACTTAAGTTGTCCCCCTCGAAACAGAAATCGACCTGTCCGAGCATTTCTATCGAAAAAATTTATTTCGTCTGTAATCTCGTCTGTTTCGTTTTCAAATGGCCACCCTGTATTTTAACGTAAAATTTTTGCATTTATTCTTCTGAATACATTGATGTATCACAAATTCCTTTCGTTTCCAACATTTTCAAGTTTATGTTGTCGGGTGATATTTCGAGTTTTTGTTTGAATATAATAAAATAAATTGGTTTAACTCACATGGCGTTTGAAAAAAATTGTCATGGATACTTTGAATTACTTTTGGTTCACTATAGAAAGTTTTGTTTATTATTATATTATTATTAAAGATTTATTTGTTTGCAAGGTCAATGATCCAATTATCAAGATTGATGTGATTGCAATTGATTATTGCTTGCTTTAGTATTTTCCAAAATTAAAAGTAAAGTGGAGAATACCACTTGGGTATTTCTTGTATTGTGTTCTTATGTAAGCGTGAGTAAGCGCCGACGAGTTTAAAGATAACGCATGTGGAGAGAACAAAGGATCTCAGTCGGTGAGCTAGGATTATTATACTCTTACGAGCGGCTGAGTGAGCATTCAGGATTACAAATTATTTATAATAAAGAGTTTTTAGTGGTAAAAGTGGTTTTATTAGAACTGAGTCCTAACAATTCCGAAGTGAGATATACAGGACAGTTTTTTTTTTGTTTTTGGCTGAGAAGCGAACTTAAATAAGTGATCTCCAACTAAACAAAGACATCGTGGAAATGAGTGATTAGGAAGTGCTTAGAAATCGGGTGTATGATGATCTTATAGAAAAACACATACAAAAAGAAATAACAGCTGCCCTAAAAAGAAAATTCGATGCCGATCCGAGGGTCTCATCGATCTCAACAAATTTCGGAGAATTGAACCTGAATCAGAATAACTCCGCTGTAGTTGCCATGGACATCAGCACCGGAAAACCAACAGTTAAAGATGACATTATACCGCCCTTTGATCCAGATGATCGTCACCACACGGTTGTATCATGGCTGAACAAAATCGACCAACTCTCAGCAATCCATGGATGGAATGATTATGAAAAATCGGCAAAAATGCAGATGAAATTAAAAGGATGAATGTGAAACTAGCAACAGTTCTTCCAGCAACAGATTTAGCGTTTAACCGGAGCGCCGTAACTGGTGATCCCGCGGCACGGCCGACAGACGAGTTAGTTAGCGTCTTAAAAAACATTGAAACATGGTGGAATGGTATCATATTTTGAAATAAAATGTTTTTCATGTATTAACTAGGGATAATAGTAGACTTATGCCCACTTGCACCGTCAAATATATGTCTGACTTACGTCCAACTCAAATTTTAAGTCCTGTTTGAGACGCCGATTCTCTTGCACCGCAGTTTAAGTGCCACATAAGTTATTGCTATTTTGAGCCGCGAATATTCATGGCTTAAACAAGACTTTAGCCCGTCTCAAATATTCAAAAACGTCAAAAACGAACTTCAGTTTTGACGTGTTGTATTTGATTGCGTGAATTTAATAATTATTATGGATAGATTTTGACTATGGTTTTCCTAGAAGTCTAGAATTTAATAGGGCCGATCACTACCATGATATGGACGAATTCGCATTTTTTCGGCGATTTCGTTTGACCAAGAAAAACTACTCTGAAACTGCTGAGATTAATTGAGGATGATTCAGAATTGCCAAGTGATATGTAAGTACATATCTTATGTATGATGATGTCAAACCTCAAAAAAGGGAGTTTAAGCCTTGGTGATTGTAGGAATCAGAGTGTTTTACCGATGAGTCAACTCCTTACGTGCCTCCGACTCTACGCATCAGCAGGACATTTATTGGCTGTAGCCGATTTGATGAAAATCCACCAATCTACAGTATCAAGAATAGTTGTTCGAGTTTCAGTATTCATAAAAATGCCTCAGACAGAAGCAGAATTACGTTCCTCCCTAACCCAATTTTACCAAATTGCTGGCTTTCCCCGTGTTATTGGAGCAATTGATTGAACCCATGCAATTATTAAATCTGCAGGTACTATTTACTCTTGTGAATATGAAAAGTATTACTTCGATGATATTCCACAGGTGCAGAATTATGTCATGCAAGTTACGAATAAAGAATTGTTGAAATCAAATCAAATCATTTGCTTCAAATAAAAGAAAAAAAATTGGTTGTACTATGCCAGTTCGTCAGCGGCCCAAAGTATATGTCGTTCTGTGAATCAGAATACTGAAAATGAAAATGCGTAGACAAATTATCTTGTTCTTCTATGAATTTGAGTGTTCTTCTTACTTCGCTGTGCTCAGTGCCGACACAAAACCATATTGTCAAGTCGCATTTCTATGTCAAAACAAACAAATTCACTGATTTATACACTCTTGCCAGATTTGGCAACGCGTGCTTAACAAAGTCGTTTCTATTAGATATCGGTGCAAGATCTGATCCGTTAAGACGGGAAAAAGCATGACTCAAAATTTAAGGGCGCCTTAGTTAAGGGTGCCTTAACCAGAAAACGGTGCAAGTGAGCATAAATCCATTTCCGTAAAAGGGTGGGCGGAGGAATAAAAAAGGACTTTAAAAATACATTAATTCCGATTATTTTAAGTTCTATAAAAACCAAAAAAGACGTTGTCGTATATGTTGACTTGGGATTTTGTGTTCATTATGATATGAACAATCACTCCTGATCGATGAAAGTCATTGTCGGGCCGTAGGAGGAGTACAGGGGGAATCTGAAAAATACTCTACTCTTATTATTCAAAGTTCTATAAAATACAAAAAAGACGTTGTCGCATAAATATGTTGACTTGAGTTCTTGTGTTGATTATGATATGAACAAACATTTCTAATCGATGAAAAACATTGTCGGGCCTTAGGAGGAGTACAGGGGGGAGTCTGAAAAATACTGTACTTTTATTATTCAAAGTTCTATAAAAACCAAAAAAGACGTTGTCGCATATGTTGACTTGAGTTCTTGTGTTGACTATGATATGAACATACATTTCTAATCGATTAAAAACATTGTCGGGCCGTAGGAGGAGTACAGGGGGAGTCTGAAAAATACCGTACTTTTATTATTCAAAGTTCTATAAAAACAAAAAAAGACGTTGTCGCATATGTTGACTTGGGTTTTTGTGTTGATTATGATATGAACAAAAATTTCTGATCGATGAAAAACATTGTCGGGCCGTAGGAGGAGTACAGGGGGAATCTGAAAAATACTGTACTCTTATTATTCAACGTTCTATGAAATAGAAAAAGACGTTGTCGCATATGTTGACTTGAGTTTTTGTGTTCATTATGATATGAACAATCACTCCTAATCGATGAAAGTCATTGTCGGGCCGTAGGAGGACTACAGGGGGAGTCTGAAAAATACTGTACTCCTATTATTCAAAGTTCTATAAAAAACAAAAAAGACGTTGTCGCATATGTTGACTTGAGTTTTGGTGTTCATTATGATATGAACAATCACTCCTAATCGATGAAAGTCATTGTCGGGCCGTAGGAGGAGTACAGGGGGAATCTGAAAAATACTGTACTTCTATTATTCAAAGTTCTATAAAAAACAAAAAAGACGTTGTCGCATATGTTGACTTGAGTTTTGGTGTTCATTATGATATGAACAATCACTCCTAATCGATGAAAGTCATTGTCGGGCCGTAGGAGGAGTACAGGGGGAATCTGAAAAATACTGTACTTCTATTATTCAATGTTCAATGAAATAGAAAAAAGACGTTGTCGCATATGTTGACTTGAGTTTTTGTGTTCATTATGATATGAACAATCACTCCTAATCGATGAAAGTCATTGTCGGGCCGTAGGAGGAGTACAGGGGGAATCTGAAAAATACTCTACTCTTATTATTCAAAGTTCTATAAAATACAAAAAAGACGTTGTCGCATAAATATGTTGACTTGAGTTCTTGTGTTGATTATGATATGAACAAACATTTCTAATCGATGAAAAACATTGTCGGGCCTTAGGAGGAGTACAAGGGGGAGTCTGAAAAATACTGTACTTTTATTATTCAAAGTTCTATAAAAACCAAAAAAGACGTTGTCGCATATGTTGACTTGAGTTCTTGTGTTGACTATGATATGAACATACATTTCTAATCGATTAAAAACATTGTCGGGCCGTAGGAGGAGTACAGGGGGGGTCTGAAAAATACCGTACTTTTATTATTCAAAGTTCTATAAAAACAAAAAAAGACGTTGTCGCATATGTTGACTTGGGTTTTTGTGTTGATTATGATATGAACAAAAATTTCTGATCGATGAAAAACATTGTCGGGCCGTAGGAGGAGTACAGGGGGAATCTGAAAAATACTGTACTCTTATTATTCAACGTTCTATGAAATAGAAAAAAGACGTTGTCGCATATGTTGACTTGAGTTTTTGTGTTCATTATGATATGAACAATCACTCCTAATCGATGAAAGTCATTGTCGGGCCGTAGGAGGACTACAGGGGGAGTCTGAAAAATACTGTACTCCTATTATTCAAAGTTCTATAAAAAACAAAAAAGACGTTGTCGCATATGTTGACTTGAGTTTTGGTGTTCATTATGATATGAACAATCACTCCTAATCGATGAAAGTCATTGTCGGGCCGTAGGAGGAGTACAGGGGGAATCTGAAAAATACTGTACTTCTATTATTCAAAGTTCTATAAAAAACAAAAAAGACGTTGTCGCATATGTTGACTTGAGTTTTGGTGTTCATTATGATATGAACAATCACTCCTAATCGATGAAAGTCATTGTCGGGCCGTAGGAGGAGTACAGGGGGAATCTGAAAAATACTGTACTTCTATTATTCAATGTTCAATGAAATAGAAAAAAGACGTTGTCGCATATGTTGACTTGAGTTTTTGTGTTCATTATGATATGAACAATCACTCCTAATCGATGAAAGTCATTGTCGGGCCGTAGGAGGAGTACAGGGGGAATCTGAAAAATACTCTACTCTTATTATTCAAAGTTCTATAAAATACAAAAAAGACGTTGTCGCATAAATATGTTGACTTGAGTTCTTGTGTTGATTATGATATGAACAAACATTTCTAATCGATGAAAAACATTGTCGGGCCTTAGGAGGAGTACAAGGGGGAGTCTGAAAAATACTGTACTTTTATTATTCAAAGTTCTATAAAAACCAAAAAAGACGTTGTCGCATATGTTGACTTGAGTTCTTGTGTTGACTATGATATGAACATACATTTCTAATCGATTAAAAACATTGTCGGGCCGTAGGAGGAGTACAAGGGGGGTCTGAAAAATACCGTACTTTTATTATTCAAAGTTCTATAAAAACAAAAAAAGACGTTGTCGCATATGTTGACTTGGGTTTTTGTGTTGATTATGATATGAACAAACATTTCTGATCGATGAAAAACATTGTCGGGCCGTAGGAGGAGTACAGGGGGAATCTGAAAAATACTGTACTCTTATTATTCAACGTTCTATGAAATAGAAAAAAGACGTTGTCGCATATGTTGACTTGAGTTTTTGTGTTCATTATGATATGAACAATCACTCCTAATCGATGAAAGTCATTGTCGGGCCGTAGGAGGACTACAGGGGGAGTCTGAAAAATACTGTACTCCTATTATTCAAAGTTCTATAAAAAACAAAAAAGACGTTGTCGCATATGTTGACTTGAGTTTTGGTGTTCATTATGATATGAACAATCACTCCTAATCGATGAAAGTCATTGTCGGGCCGTAGGAGGAGTACAGGGGGAATCTGAAAAATACTGTACTTCTATTATTCAATGTTCAATGAAAACCAATAAGGACGTTGTCGCATATGTTGACTTGAGTTCTTGTGTTGATTTTGATATGAACAATCATTCCTAATCGATGAAAGTCATGGTCGGGCCGTAGGAGGAGTACAGGGGGAGTCTGAAAAATACTGTACTTCTATTATTCAAAGTTCTATAAAAACCAACAAAGACGTTGTCGCATATGTTGACTTGACACAGTATGTAGTGGAACAAATTTTGTCTCGACTGCCTATCGCGTCATGAACGCCCGGAATGCCTCGCCTCATTGGAAGTGGTACACTGTACAGCTAAAATACAAAAGTAAGGCATTTTGGTACCGTCAAAATCAATATTTCAGGGAATGCAAAAACTAAATAGCATTTTAAATATCTGCGAGAAAAATAATTTAAAATTGAATTTAGAAAAATGCTATTTTTTCCAATGTAAAATTGACTTTCTGGGATACGAAATTAGTGAAAATGAAATCAAACCCGGTTCAAAAAAAGTAAAATCCATTCAAAATTTCAAAATGATCCCCCCCCCCCAATGTTGAACGAAGTTGGCAAATGTTCAAAGCAGTTGGAAGATTTTCAAGGGAGTTGGAAAAATATCGAAGCAGTTGGAAAAATTTCAAAACGGTTGGAAAAATTTCAAAGCGGTTGGAAAAAATTTCAAAAGGGCTGAAAAAAGTCCAAAGTAGTAGGCAAAATTTCAAAGCATTGGGAAAAAATTTCAAAACAGTCGGAAAAACTTCAAAGCAGTTGGTAAAATTTCAAAGCAGTTGAAATACATAATTCCGAAAGAGTTATGAAATACGAAGGAATCTGAATTAGAAAAAACAAGTTAGCAATCAGTACTTGACAATACATATATGTACCTATAGACGAGTGTATAGCCGGCAATAAATGGTATTCAACTCAATATTTTTACCATCAAGTGTTGGAAGAGATGTGGCCCCAAGAAGTAGGTACCCAGTTGTAAATTTTTCAGTTACGTCGCATGGACTGTGTCATAAAAGAACCATCTGGTATCATAAATTAAAGCTGTTACTTCCAGATAAGCAGAATCATCATCAGGTACGCTCTTCGTACATTGCTTGCATTCACCGAACGAAGAATGTTGCCACCGCTCCGCTACCGCTACCTAGCATAAACAGAAAGCGCTCCCAAAATGCCCGCTTCTCCGGAACGTGTTGAGTTTGTAGCGTAAGTGCCACCGGACGATTCCTCAACAGTTCCGCAACTGTTACGTTCGGTGAATGCAAGCATTGTGTTATAGAAAATAAAAGGAAAAGTTAGCACCCTAATCATGGGCCATGATGGATCTAAATGGGGATTGGACTAGTGGAGACCCTGTTTGCAGATTCATCCAAGATGAGAAAATGCCGTCATCGAAGCTTAGCAGAGACAGACCGGTTTCGTCCTTCTTAGGATTCATCAGTGCCTCTCAGCCAGCAACGATGAACGAGCATCCTAGAGGTCAGAATTTAAGCAATGCGAGAAGACAAACTCAGTGCTATACAAAGCATTGTTGAGGAATTCTGGTGAGAGGAGGTTCAGCTACGCTTCGCTAGATGGCAAACCTTTGTATAGCACTGAGTTTGTCTTCTCGCATTGCTTAAATTCTGGCCTCTAGGATGCTCGTTCATCATTGCTGGCTGAGAGGCACTGATGAGTCCTAAGAAGGACGAAACCGGTCTGTCTCTGCTAAGCTTCGATGACGGCATTTTCTCATCTTGGATGAATCTGCGAACAGGATCTCCACTAATTCAATCCCCGTTTAGATTGTGTTATAGTTTTGCGAATAAACAATATGTGTAAATATATTTAAATAATAAACCCAAAAAGATTCAAAGTGAAGTTTGAGTTATGTGGTGCCTTATAAAAAATTTGAAAAAATATTATGAACAGAAAATGCACGAAGGAAACCAATGTGAGAGAAAATTATTGGAAATGTGACCACAGAATATCGGAAGTCACCACAACAATCTTTCAAAACACCAAATATATCCTCAATTCCAAACACTAATTGCAATAAACGTTGCAAAAGAGTTCGAAATCGCCAACTCAAATTAGGAAATTTTGTTCAAAATTGTTTCTCCAATATGAGTGATTTAGGTCAAAACTGTTCCCTACCAAATCGGGGAATTTTAAGAAGTATCTTGATTTATGACACACTTTGACACACATTTTCTGTGTAAACTAGGGAGTTATTTTGCTTTTCTTTATTTCATAAAATCTGTGAGCAAAAGTAAGGCTCATTTTTTATCAAACGAAATATATTTTCTGAAAATTTTGTTCCTATTATCCTGTGAAATGGACCCATGTTAGGGATGAACAGTTTCAAAATTTTGAATCTCAGCAAAGTGGTAAGTAATTAACTTTGATTTTTCAACTACTCAAAATTCAATCATGTATATTTTTTTCTTTATTTTATGGAATCTGCTTTTTTATTAAAAAATTTTTGTTTTATGATGCTTGAAATTTTGAGATACACCAAATAATGAAACTGAACTAAATCAAAGAATGAAACAAAAAGTGTGTCTCAAAGTTTCGAACATACTTCAAAGTACTTCACACAAAAAAAAAAACGATTCCATTAACCCACATGTTACTGAAATTTTTTTTAAAGCAATTATATTTTTATTTCTATGGATTTTACTCATTTAACATCAAGGAATGAAAATAGTGAAGGGACTATATGATTATTTTTGTTTTTTAGAAAATATTGGGTGGCCTTTTAAAAGGACGGTAGTAAAATCAACTGCCTTGTAAACCTCAAATATTATTCATCATAATAGAGTTCATTTTTGAATATACAATGTTTTCTTATGCCAAATTTTTCAAGCACGCCCCAGGATGCAATGGAACATCACATATTTCACAGTGAAACTATACTTTTTTCTTACGAAATCCACACCTAAGTTATCTCCCCTGGTGAAATCCTCCAGTGGTTCACACCATCATATCGTGAAAATGAACCCTGATTTGAATTACGCTTAGATGGCCCCCTTTTACAATCTTAACTGTTGGATTCTGAAATATTTACAGCAATATCTTCTACACGAGGGTTGGTCCATATTGCCTCTTTGAATGCGATGGAGTTGCCAAGCAATACGAACGGCCATATCGATACTGGATGAACAATGGAAAAAAAATGTTTTTCCTGTCACTGATACTCTCTATAAACTTATATTTTGATCTCCCCTATCTACACCTCCCATAATTATACATATTGTGCTTTTTGATTAGGTCGGGTCGGTCTGCTATTTTTATTTCTCAGGGACTATTTGACGCGATTCAGTGGCAATACAGATGAAAAATTTGACTCATTTCTTGGAATAGGTTCAACTGATTCATGACTTTCAATATCACAGTTATCAAAAATCATTTCAGCTTTCGCGCTTAGTTGGTTACCGAGTAAGTTATTCATGGTTACAAAATCTTCATCTCCAGAATCACAATCTGTAACATCATAGTTCGCATTTTCTGGTGGAAAAATGACAATACCATCAGGAGGATTAGGTTGGCGTTATATATTTTTTATTTCATCTAATATTTTATTAAACTTCAATAGTCTTCTGAAAATAAAATGAATTACTATCGGTAACCTGTTGGTAGTGCATATTACTACCGTTCTATTAAAAGGACGGTTAAATTTTCCATCATCTGCTCAGAAGGCATAAACTATGACCTCAATAATGGTGTTGCCAAAGTTTCCTACGTATTTAGATAATATAAAAATAGCGCCAGATGGAGAAAAAATTATTTCAAGAGTCCGAAAAGCTTACCCCCATGCAGCCATTTTCGTGTCGAAATGAATTTGACGATTCAAATAGCGACTGGTGTTCAGATTTACTTCAACAAACACAAATACTGGCATAGTTCAATTGTTATGTTATTTGGTAATGAGTTGATGTATTAACTTCAGTTATGGATAGTAAGAATTAAAACCTGGAGCCCTTTACTTACGATGCCTTTTAAAAGGACGGTAGTAACATGTGGCCATTAAATAAAGAAACTCACATTATTGAATATTGGGTAATTTTTGTTTCAACATTTATTGTATTATTTTAGCTCACTAATTCATAAGAACAAGTAGTGTTTCTCAAAGTTTCAAGCAACATCAAGATACTCTTTATGAAAAAACAAACTCCATAAAATCTACTTAATTGAATGTTCGGTAGATGGAAAAAAAGTTAATTACTCCTCACTCTGTTGAAATTCATCATTTTGAATTTTTTTTACCGAAACAAATATTATACCAAAATATATATGACGGATCCCTGTCAATTCAATGTCCAGTTGGAAAATTTTCGATGGATTTCAACCCCAAAAATTTGGCTTCGGCCCGTCCCTGGCAAGACCAACTAAAACAACCAATTAAACGAGGTAATAATTTATTGTCTAAGAGATTTATACAGTATGTTTGGAACACCAAAACGAATTGTCGCAGGTCGTGGAAAGGCATTTAAATCAAAAACATTTAAAGAGTTCCGCGACGAAAAGAAAAATAATTTGGTTTTGAATGCGGTAGCATCGCCGCGTTCGAATGGTCAAGTTGAACGTTATAATCGGACTCTCTTAGGGCTGGTTTTACAATCGAAGGTTAACCTTTATGGTTAGAATTTTTGAAACATAGATGAATTCAAAATGGTAATCATCGAAATGAATATCATTTTCAATTCCCAGGCTCAGAGATCTTTTATCATGAGGTTGGAGAAATGATATTATATTTTGTCACTGATATGAGAGATATACCGGTTTCGGCCTTGTTGGGCCTCATCAGTATCCCGCACATCTCAGGACAAAATCTTCATAAAAAACTTCGGAATTTGAAGCAATTGGTTGTGAAGTAATGAGTAAAATATTACAAAGTACTAAGGTGGTGACATCCAATTGCGTCAAAATGAAGTTTCACATCCCCAATCAAATGCAAAAAAAGAAATCTGTACTTCCTCTTTCACTGAATGAGATTTTAGCAGTGGCTCTATTCAGGGCCCGCTTGCTAGTTTCTCAAAGTGATGGAAACGCCCAATTCTTTTTGTGACAAAATCTAATATCATTTTTATATTGTCACAAAAAGAATTGGGCGTTTCCATCACTTTGAGAAACTAGCAAGCGGGCCCTGAATAGAGCCACTGCTAAAATCTCATTCAGTGAAAGAGGAAGTACAGATTTCTTTTTTTGCATTTGATTGGAGATGTGAAACTTCATTTTGACGCAATTGGATGTCACCACCTTAGTACTTTGTAATATTTTACTCATTACTTCACAACCAATTGCTTCAAATTCCAAAGTTTTTTATGAAGATTTTGTCCTGAGATGTGCGGGATACTGATGAGGCCCAACAAGGCCGAAACCGGTATATCTCTCATCTCAGTGACAAAATCTAATATCATTTCTCCAACCTCATGATAAAAGATCTCTGAGCCTGGGAATTGAAAATGGTATTCATTCCGATGATTACTATTTTGAATTCATCTATGTTTCAAAAATGTTCTCGATGTGGCCTCCGTAAAGGCAAAGAATTTTCTTTTTCTTTATGGTTAGGTTACCGACACTCGATGGTTAACCCGTACCTGGCGTTTTACAATAATTTTATTGATAGAGGAATATTAAAATTTTAAAATCACTGCTTGAAATGTACAAATTTAATATAATTAATTTTCATATTTTATTCAAATGAATATTTCCTCAGTTCGTTTATTGTACATGTATACATAAGATCAATTATTTCTCTAATTTACAATCTATTAAAATATATGTTAATGGAGGTATCTGGAGTAGAGGTACTTGCATTATGCCTTTGATCAGGAAATTCTAAAAGATACATATTACTAGTGAATTCTACAATATGCTGTATTATGAAGAATGACTGTAGCCACTAACATAGCCTGAGCTTTATCTAATTTTACATGCATTCCCATGACAAGGGCTAGAAAGCGATGTTTCTACATACTCTTTCTCTCAACGAGATTTCTTGTACAAATGTGTGATTTGTTGAATGAGACTTCAGAAGGTTTTCTTGTATTAGCTGAAGGTGTGATTATATAAGGCTCAATTCCATAGCCACTATCTCCTGCTAAAACACTGTGAGGACAATCCCTTCTTTCAAATGATCCGCACAGCATAGAATTCTGAAAAATATCATGTGCTGAACCGGGCCATTTTGCATCAATGTTTGTAATTTTCAGAGATGGATCAGCTACAGTTTGCACATTCAAGGAAAAAAACTGTTAATGGTTCCTGAATAGTTCGGCTTGATCACCTCCTGGCAATTGAATTATTGTGTTAAGAACGATAGGGTTTACAGGAAAATTTTAAATGGTGAATTGAGACTTGTAATACCGAAAATATGCAGATTTAATATAATGAGAAAGTATAACGACAGTGTAGGTCATATAGGACTAAAACGATGTGAAAATTTAATAAAAAGTAAATTTTGGTTTCCAAAAATGACTCGATTTATAAAGAAATATGTAAATGCATGTATTGATTGTGCATATAAGAAAAGTCAATATGGTAAAAAGGAAGGTTTTCTCCATCCTATACCTAAAGCAAAAGTACCCGTCTGTACATGGCATATTGATCACTTAGGACCCTTCTGTAAAACAAACAAAAATTATGCATATGTGTTTATGATCGTTGATTCATTTTCTAAACACTTGTTTGCAAGACCAACTAAAACAACCAACTCAAACGAAGTAATTTATTGTTTGACGGATTTGTTTAGTAAGTTTGGAACACCAAAAACATTTAAAGAGTTTTGCGACGTTATAATCGGACTCTGTTAGACGAGTATAGAAAACGAAAATGAATGGATGGACAAACATTCAGATGTGGCTTGGGGAATGAATAATACTATCAATGAAAGTACAGGGTACTCACCACATACATTAATGTTTGGCTTCGATAAAGATCATCACGGAAATTAGGGTCAAGAAAACATTATCCTCGAAAATAGGCAAGAAATTGCAGAAAATGCTAAGCGAAAAATGGATAAACAAAGTGAAAAAATGAAAAAACGGTTTGTTAAAAAACGTAAAGAAAGCACCAAATATAACGTGGGTAGTTTGGCCCTTTGGCGAGGAGCTGAAAAAGATACTAAGGATTTCGGTCGTAAGACTGGAATAAAATACGGAGGGCCCTATAAAGTGTCGAAAGAAAGTTCTAGAAAACAATCGATATGAAATTGTGGCCTTAAAAGGAATACGCCAATATAAGTCAAGTGCACTTAGCGAATCCGATACACATTTCGAAGATGAGGTTAATAGTGTTGATGAGTTAATTGATTTATTAGGATCATAAAAAAAGGAATATCACCATCAACAAAAAAAAAACAAATCAAAATTCAACCACCTTAAAAATGGAACACCATTACCACAAAATAATTGACCACCATAACCACAAGAAAAAATGATGGAACTCCATCGTTAAAAAAAAACATATAACACCATTTAAGAAAAAAAAATAAATAAATAAAAACATTGGAACACCAAACAAAACAAAAAATGATTGGAACACCATCATTAAAAAAACAATGGAACACCATTGTTAAAAAAAAAGAAAAACAATGGAATACCATTGAAAAAAAATGATTGGAACACCATCATTAAAAAAAACAATGGAACACCATTGTCAAAAAAATATATAGAATGGAACACCATTATCACAAAAAAAATTTCCAAATGGAACACCATTATCAAATAAAAAAAAATTTCCATTGAATTATGGAATAATCAATTAATTATTTTATTTTGAATGTTGTGTTATATATATATATATATATATATATATATATATATATATATATATATATATATATATATGAGAGAAAGATATGGATATTGAGGGATCGGTAAAATACATGGATAAGATTTATTGGACGTAACCCTCTGAAACTGAAATGAACCGTAGACAGCTGTTTCGGGCTTTCGGCCCTCATCAGTACGGTACTGATGAGGGCCGAAAGCCCGAAACAGCTGTCTACGGTTCATTTCAGTTTCAGAGGGTTATGTCCAATAAATCTTATCCATGTATATATATATATATATATATATATTCTTATGAAAAAAAAGATAAAATAATACATTAAATGTTGAAACAAAAAGTACCTAAGCTGAGGTAAAAAAAGAACGGGGTATCATAACATTCTTTGTATGATACTATAAAATCCTACGATACTATCAACACTAGTATCATACGATACTATACAGCCAGGGGAAAAAACCTCAGCCGAAAAAACCTGCCTCCCCGTAAACAAAATAACATAAAATATCAGGAAAATCTTGAAAGACATCAGTGTGATCATCTTCATGTTATCCGTCGATGGGCTCGGATACACAGATTCTTCCCAAAACGACTCGTAATTCTTAATCTGAAATGAAAAAAGACAAAAGCAGAAAAGGAACCGATTATTCAGAATAAATCGAATGCATTTTGGAAATGCATTTGCTACTTTAAAAAACATCAACATTAAGATTTCTTGGCCAAATAATGTTCGGAGGTTCATAAAAATTGACAGAAATGTCACAAAATTTGAAAGAAATGAAAAAAAAACTCCATCAATTTCCCCTTTCCGAATCTGTTGAATGTTACGAAACTGATAATTTTTCAACATAACATGCTAAACTTGTAAAAAATCAATTAATACATAACCTTTCAACTGTCCTCTTTCACGAGGATTTTTTTCTGTTGCCGTGTGGGTTTCTTGCAGAAGAATCTCTTTGATACCATGTTCATCAGCTAATTTAGAGACGTAATCACACTTTCCTTTCGAAATTCCTTCGATATTCAAATTCAAAATCCACAAATTGTTGCTCTCTGGTCGTGAGGGTTTTTTCAAACCAGATACGACCTTCCAGGTGATGTTATAACACAAGAAAACAGAAATATTTTTCAGGAGCAAAAACTAAGACATATTACGAGAATTGTCATTCTGACAATATAATATAATCGGCTCATAGCCTTTTTTATGAATCGGTGTTATTCAGGCTTCTTTCCAGCTATTTGGTATTCTCTGCCCATTTACATATCTAGCAAATAACTCCTTGAGGTGTTTAATGAGTTTTGTGGTCCCGTTCTTGAGCAACTCTGCTGGTAATCCCTCTTGTCCGGAAGCTTTCTTGTTCTTCAAGGATTTGATGGCTTTATTTATCCTAGATTCATCGAGGTCTATGGGATGTCCATGAACATAGTACCGTCTCGGTGACTTAACAAGGTACTTTTGTCTATTCTCGGTAAGTTCCTCAGAGTATTGTTTCCGCCACTCATCAAGCTGGATTTGATGAATACTGATTTTATTTGAGGTATTTGTTCTAAGAATGAACTTCCAAGCTTCTGAGGACCTTTTACCGCCAATGTTCGAGTCCATTTCTCTTAGTTTCCTCTCTCATATTTCGTTCCTATTTTCAGTTATCATTTTTTTAAATTTTTGTTGTTGTTCTTTATACAATATTTTATCACTTTCTTTTTTGCTTGTTATCCATTGCTTTCTATTTCTTTGTTGTTCTAGTAATTTGGTCCATGTTATATCATTATTTTTAATAGGAACTTGCTTATTTGTTTCTCCGAGAGCCTCATACGCAGCCGAATGTATAGATTCTATTATATGCTCATATAGATTTTCAGTTCTTTGAGATAGATAATCATCCTTCAATTTCGAGTCCAGCCTGGTCTAATATAATTTCTTGATGCTTTCATCGTACAGACCATTCAAGTGGTAGCTGGGTTGTTCTACTTTGATTCCTTCTTTCTCCCTTTGGACCTCAATTGTTGACTTAAACGGAATATACATTTTTGTTGCCAGACAGTAATGGTCTGTGCCGCAATCAATGCCACGATATACTCTGGTATCTCTAACTGCCAATTTTGTATTCTGTTTGATTATCACATAATCGATGATTGATTTCAAGCGTCTGGTATCTTGGTGCCATGTATATTTGTGTATATTCTTATGTTGATAATAACCATTCAATATTTTCAGCTCATGTTGTTCGCAGACCTCTATCAGTCTTTGGCCATTGCTGTTTACCGTCTTCTTAAATTTACAAATAATAATCTTCATGAAACAACAATATTTTAATGTATTTTTTCTTACGAAAGTTCGGTTCTACTTGGAAGTAAAAATATGCACACATGTGACAAGGCGAGAGGAAATGTCTGTGGCGTGAATGAGGTTGACGTTTGTGAATCTACGACATTTTTCTTTTTCTTCGTGAAATTAGGCTGTGAAATTATTTCTTCTAAGATCATGGTATTTATCATGATGAATTAAAAAAGTGTAGATGCTACTGATATTCTTAATGTCCGATCTGTAGTTAACTACATTCTCCAAATTTTTCTTTATATGAAACATTTCAAGAAAGGTTCTTTTTCTATAGTTCTTTTCTGTTTCTAAAATTTGGATGTTATTGAAATTCATCATGTGTTCGTTGTCATGACAGTGTTGAGCCAAAGCACAACCTTTTCCAGGATGTTTGATGTCGCTTTTATGTTGTGCCATCCGTTTTTTTAATTTGTTGCGACGTTTGCCCTATATACGATAGATGGCAGTGGGCACAAGGAACTTTGTACACTACATTAGATGTCTTTTCTAGGCTGAATTTATCTTTTGTTTGAGAGAAAATGTTACCAATTTTAAACTCGTTTTTTACCGCAATCTTTATATTGTCACTTTTGAATAATTTTATTATTGAACTGGTTACCAGTGGGATGAGTGGGAATGCAACGAAAATTAATCCTCTTTCTTCCTCGTCAGTGGCTATCTCCAATTTATATATTACACTAATACGGGATTAACGTTACCATACAACTAGGGCTCTCATCCGAATTCTATCGGAAGAGCATGCTGTTGCATCGTCCATGGCCTGTTCTAATACGCTTTAGAACAGACCATATTCTCCTGGGAAGGTCAAAACCAGGAACTCTAATGGAATTCTTTATTGAAAAAATTGGATACATTCCATTCAGATTGCCAAATTTCTTTGCCGCTTCTATTCATATCAATCAGAAAATTCGACCAAAAAGGTTTTCGCGACTTCAATCTGGGGACCTTATTACATATCTGGAATATAGGTGAGTATGGGAAATGAATTCGGAAAGGAATTGATTTTATTCCAAAAATTCAAAGCTGTTGTCTCTCTGCGAATATGGGGAGGGACAATATTTGAGAGGACTGGTAGGTTATCAGGAATAACTCCGATGATTTATGACATCCGTTTTATAACATGGCACACTTGTAACAAATGAAAGAGGGAAGTAGCTACTATCAGCATGAACGCAATTAAGTATAGGGTCACTGTAATATTATAAATTCAGCATCATTGTATCCTCTCATCTTCTACCTCGTGTCTCGGTACTTTATCGTCTCTTTCGGCTCACCCGTACTCGTAATTCTTAATTCCGTACCACCTCATTCGAATTAAGGTGGTACAGAGTTGTTGAAAGTGAGCCGCTCTTACATTTGTACGTCGTGTACGGAAAAAGTGAGCCGCCTCTTGATAGAGGTACCCAAAACTAGAACTGAAGTGTCAGATGTTGAAATTGAAATTATATTCTTGCAAACCTAGAACAAAAAAAAAACGGTTTCGTCAACATCAAATTACGATAGAAAAGTCACATGTTGGAAGAAAACTTAAGGCCTCAAGGCAATTTTTATTTATAAAAACGAATACTCTAGTGTCTGAATGAGTTATTTCAACAGTTTTAACTTACAGTATCTTATTGTGATACCATTGTTTATTGAATTAATGTTTTACTGTTCACACTATCCAAAGGACTTTATAGAATCTAATAATGTACTTTTTTCAGAGTGATATGTACTCTTTAGGAATAGTACTTTATGAACTTGTTGAAACTTTCACTACTGACATGGAACGAAACAAATATATAGAAGATTTGAAGAAAACTGAATACCTTCCACCTCGAGTAGTAATGCAACATCCACAATTTGCTGGTATTATAACAAGGCTAGTTAATAAATTGCCTCAAGATCGGCCTAGTGCTTGTGAATTACTAGCTGAAATATCTGATAACTCTACCTGTGCAGATTCTGAAATTCTAGAATTGAAAAGCCAGCTTGCTGAAAAAGATGAGGAAATTTTACGACTGAAGCAACTATTGAAGACTGCTGAAGTAAAGAGAGGAAATTAGGTTCTGATGTTTGTCAAGAAAATTTGAAAATGATACAAATTTTGGTTTTTCTTAGTTTTGGTTAATATTAGACAGATTTGTTCAACCTCCTTGAAAAAATTAAGATTTAAATAAGAACAGGGTAATTTCAATGATTAAAACTATTCTGCACTCTAAATCCTAATATATGTTTAAATTTATTAAGTAATGTTGCAGTTTTTAGACTTTATTTCTTTGTTTTTCATATATTGGAGATCAGAGTTTTTGAGAAGAATTTATTTCGGAATAATTCATTTCAGAATATAAAACTATTTTACATCAAAATTAATGGATGTGAGTTTCATTTCAGGATTTATTCTGGGAACAAAATGTGTACACCAAAATCAGAAACCATGTCTTAATTTTCATTATCTAACTTTGAGAGCATGCTTCATTAAATTCTTTTAGAGCAGGAGCTCCAAGCCCTCGCGCCCACTTGTTATAGAAATAGCACATAGCACATTGAGGATGAGTAGTCTCACAGATGTTCTCAGACTTAATCCACACCTCAAAATTTTCTTGATAATACTATTCAATGCTGAAAATGCATTGCTGTAACTTTCCCTCAGAATTTCAAATCTGAAATGTGAATTCCAATCGATTCCTTCCATAAAATTTTATTCCAGTGAACTAAATCTGGTAAATGGATTTATTTCTGCCTATCAAACAGCATTATCAACTATGCATTAAAAAATATTCATATCTTACTAATTTCAAATCTTTCCAATTGTTCATAGTCAAAAGGTTTATTTATGTTACATTTCATTTAGTGATTATATTTTAAAGTATTCATTTCATGGTGGGGTGGTTATAAGTACCACTGATAAAATCTTAAGTAACTTTTTGTATTGAGGAATTTTTCATTTTTTGCTATAGAAAGGAATTGATTTTGTTCTATAACAACAGTATTAGAATCCGTTTGTAGTAATTCATATGACTGAGTGATTTGTCAGATTCCAAATGTTTTTTTATGGAAATCAATCATAAATCACTGCTTTGGGATTGAAAAATATCCAATGTTCCTTATCTTGTCATGTTTTCATATTTATTTTTAAACAAAAATCATAGAAATTATGGTAGCAGCATGAAGCACATTAACGTATTTAATAAGGTGAAATATCTTTTCGCCACTGTGTATGAGATAGCTTCATTACTATTATTGGTTTTTTTAATGTTACATATATAATTTTTCCATAAAGAACGAAGCTGAGTACATTTACATTGCCAAATGTTCAGGATATATTTTCAGTATATACATTGTACTTTTTATAGAATTAACGGTGTTATACAATACCATGACTGAACATGTTAATTCATGTTGAATTGTGATAAATAAATTCATGATTTTTTCAATTTGTTTTTCAATTATTAAACAATGGAACTGGAGACGATTCGTTCTTATGTAATTGATGAATTGCCTAAGACGTAATATTTGAAAATATGCATTTGTAAAGCAAACTATAGATTAGGAAGATATCAAAACAAACAAAAATTTGATAATAGAGATATATGGAACCAACATTCACGTCGTGCCCGGTGTTAATTACGGTTCGACGCATGCGTATTTCGATTTCCAGAATAGCAGAATAGATCTCTACGTGAACGTAAAACGACAAGTTGACTGCTACCATAGATATAGAATATAGATTAACTAGATGGGCCCTGTCAGATGTAAACAGAGGCAAAAATGAAGAAAAGATCTCAGTGTCTACATCCCCCCCCCCCCTGCTGTTTATAAAAATCAACCTAACCTAGGGTATTTCTGTTATTTTCAAGATATTTGCGCTAGTATTCGTGATCCTAAGTTTTAATGTGCCTTATAGTGATATTGAAGTTCATTTACTTCAGAAAAATGTCGAAATACTGTATTATTTGCAAGACATGTGAAAAACAGCAACAAACAACAAAGGTGAGTACAGTGGCGTCAGTTGATTATGGGTAGTGGGTAGAAATTTCGTATTATATTGATATTTGTTGTATGTTAGCTCATACGATAAAAAAATAGGTATCAATAAGAATTTTTCACATAGATCAAAGCATTTTTCTTCATAATGACCAGAAACAAAGTTTCTTGATATTAGCTTTTCGTCGAGTTGGCACAGAGGAGTAAAGAATTTTAAAGTCAATTTTCTATTTCAGATCGCCAACATCTTTGATTTCAACTGATCCTGATATACAAAATGAACATTCAGAGATAAGGTAGAGTCCCAAATATTGAACTCAAAAAAGTACTTCTTATACTTTCACAGCATCAGAGACCGAGAAGGCTATGATGAATGTCAGAGCTGACTTTCCTCCACAGAGGTAACTGTCCTATTTCTATTGAGGTGTTAGAAACACCCTCATTTATTTATATTTTATTCACAACTCTTTCATTATGAATTAGCACGAGATTGATTCCACCTCTATTTGTATACGATTTATGACATGACACTTAATCATTAAATGCAACATATACTTCTAAGATAAATAAGAAATATTGAATCAGAAAAGGACCATAAAAAAATAATGTGATTCTTTTGCAGATCACCAGCTTCTTCTATTACTTTCACAGCATCAGAGGCAGAAAAGGGTATGATGAATATCTGAGCTGACCCTCCACAGAGGTAATTTGATGAAGCTCAAGTCATCTGTAATGAGATTGAAATGCTTACAATTATTGGAAGTTGACCAGATACATTCAAAACTCAAAATTAGAAAGATGTATGGAAATTTGACGAAGGCCTCAATGTTCGAGATCAATTATGCGAGCAAGGTGAAAAATCATTCAGGCTTATGAATTCAAGTGTGAATTTGTTTTCAAATAATTACAGTGTTGTGGAACTAATGATAATAAGGACAATGATTGATTTGCCTGGAGACATTTTTCAAAATTATGGAGATCACTTCTATGACGAGAAATCACTCTCAAATCATGGCTATGCTCTTGCCAAATGGATATTGCTGGTATATTATAATGGATTGAATATGTACAGGGTGGGCATATTTCGATGTTTTAGCACTACAACTTTTGAACCAGAGGAGATAGACAAAATCTGTTACCCCATTCCCGAACTCTTTTTCGGAGAAACTAACAAGAGTAGTATTCATTTTTGGCTACCTTCTTTTGTTTTCGAGTAATAAGCGAAAATTGGAAAAATGGCGATATCGAAAAAAATTTATATCTCCGCTAATACTGATGATAGAGCTCTGAAATGAAAACATTATATAGGCACTTTTTTACGTAGAATCCAGGGGCATGCTCGTCTTTTTTGCACCATTTTTAATTACGAAGCTATGACCCAAAGTTATGTTTTTTAAAAGGGAAACAATACATTTCTGTGCCATTTTCTGAAAGCTTAATTTTTTCTGATTTCAAAAATATATAACATTGTAAGGTTTGTATCAATATGAGTATATAAATTGGTCAAAAACCTATTTTCATGTGAGTCACAATACTTTCTATGGTTTCAACTGTTGATGATCACAGAAAAATAGAACTTCCTATAACAAGAGCAATCTCCTTCCGTCAATCTCATTATTTTCTAGTCTATTATTCTTCGATCTTGGAGACATTGAGTGAAGAGCATAGAAATGAAAAGACTAATAGAAAGAGATACATAGAAAGTATTGAGACTCAGATGAATATAGGTTCTTGGCCAATTTTTTTACTCATATTGATACAAACCTTACGATGTTATATATTTTTGAAATCAGAAAAAATTAAGCTTTCAGAAAATGGCACAGAAATCTAGTGTTCCTATTCAAAAAAACACAACTTTGGGTCATAGCTTCCTAATTAAAAATGGTGCAAAAAAAAAACGAGCATGCCACTGGATTCTACTTAAAAAAGTGCCGGTATATTGTTTTAATTTCAGAGCTCTATCATCTGTATTAGCGGAGATATAAATTATTTCCGATATCACCATTTTTTTAATTTTCGCTTATAACTCGAAAACAAAAGAAGGTAGCCAAAAATGAATACTACTCTTGTTAGTTTCTCCGAAAAAGAGATCGAGAATGGGCTATCAGATTTTGTCTATCTCCTCTGGTTCAAAAGTTGTAGTGCTAA
Source organism: Hippodamia convergens (assembly GCA_038502775.1). NCBI lineage: Eukaryota > Metazoa > Arthropoda > Insecta > Coleoptera > Coccinellidae > Hippodamia > Hippodamia convergens. Next base: position 76,746,828 of record CM076609.1, read on the forward strand.
AACATCGAAATATGCCCACCCTGTACAATGAATTGCCAATATGTATTGTATATGAGGTTTACTGATGATTTGAATCAGTTCATGAGACTGATAATAAGTGAGATTAGAAGTAGATAAGGAGCGAATGATGATGAAACTTTATTTTGATGTTTATATTCTAAACTTTGTAGCTCAAAGTTAATAAAAAGTTCTACCACAACTACCTATTCTAGAAAATGAACATATAATGTATGTTCATGTATCTCTTTCTTTGATTTTGTTGAATTCAACCATGTTAATTGAATTTCTGATTGTGCTGTGCTGTGTTTGAGTTAGTGAAGGGGCACTTGCATACAAGATATACACTGAGTTGCCGGAACGTCGATTAAAATTTAATGCCGCCTTAATTCTCCTTAAACAGAATATCCATAGACGGTAGCCATGGATATCCTGTTTAATGGAGAATTGAGGCAGCATTAAATTTAATGGACGTTCCTGCAACTCAGGGTTAGTCTTAGGTAATGGCCTCTTTTTATGCTATTCATGATTTCCTGAATATACTTGTAATTATTATGTAACCTCTTAATGAATAAATTTGATTGATCATTAGTATGGATGAAAAATTGGTGGAACTGACATCCTGTCTAACATCCACTATTTTTTCCAAATATAAATTAAATTGCTGGTTTTGGAAATTAATAAATTCCTTTCGAAAACTGCTTTTTTCAGTTTCTGCATTATATCCATGGGCCTCGTCTTAGCAATAAACATTCAGGTGAGATTCATGGTGCATTTGTCGATAGAAAAACAGACTTCACCAATCTACCTGAAATCTTCAATTTCGACTTGGTCACACTAATATGATACACGAATACCATTTGTTGCAATGAACTGAAACCAGCTAATGTGATTCTAACAGTGTTAAATTTTCTCATAGACTGTAAAATATATCTACACCATTTCGAAATATAGGTATACCACTTCCACAGGACCTTAAGTTCTCATTAGAAATTATGTAATTTTTTAATTCTTAAAAATTGTCTGAACTACATTAATTTACTTCAAGAGATATGAAATCGTATAATATTCCAATCATTTTCTCTCATTTTGTAAACCTATAATTATTTAGATAATGTACCGTCTCCAATAACCATAGGGTGCAACCGATTCATTTCTTAAAAAAAATCCTATTGATCTCTGTTCATGAAGTTATATTTATTTCGTTTCAGTACCCCTAAAAAACGCACGACTCTGCTGTTTGTTTACATCATGTTTACATCGACCTGTCAAAATTCAAAACAAAAACAAACTCCGCTTTGTATATGTGATCTTCAATTTCATTCCACTGATATCGCGCTTAGGGCCCATCTATGTATCTATACCTATGACTGCTACTCATGCGCGAAAATATTAACAGCCAGATTTAATGTTTACATCAAGACGTAAAGATTCGTAGGATTTCTACGGGTCAAAAGGAAAGAAAACACGTGGAAACCACGGAACATACCTTTTAAAGAGAAAGATAGAATGAGAAGAGATTAACCTCAATCTTTAATTATTTTGTGTTTATTTTCGTGTGGGTCTTATGAAAATTATTATTTACACAGTTCAATATTTCTAAACTTTGCTACTTATTTAGGTTGTGCTGCCAAAAGTCATGAAAACTAATACATTCAACTTACTCCTTCCTAATTCTAGGATATCGTCTTACGTATACGGAGTCTTCTGCACATGAACTCCCTTTTGCTTAAGTTACATTGACGATATTTCTTTACGACTCGTTACCGTTGTTACCATCGGAGTTTCAAGTATCACGCGAAGGACCCGGACTGACGTGATGGGCGCCCTGGGCAAATGGTCTTCTGGCGTCCCTTTCCCAGTTTTTTTTCATGATAATTGCATAAAGGGTTTTTTCCACAAAAAACTACGTTTCACAGGAAACAGAAAAGCAGGTCGCTCATAGAAAATACTATAGACATTTAGGGATTTATTATTCAGACTACACAGATTGGACATTTGGAAAACTAAATTTTAAATGTAGTAGTAAAAGATGATCCATCCAAAGATTTTTTTTCTAGCTTTTGACCTTTGCAAATTTATTTAGGATTTCAGAAAAATCTGTTCTTGGATGTCATTTTCACATCAAAACAAAATTAGAGGATTTAATTAACTGCCTAATCTTCTCGCGTTCTTGAGCCTACTCAAAACAGAAAAATCTCTTTCTGCGGTACAGTTGGTGACTGTTGGGATCAGAATAATTCTAATTGCTATCTCAAGATTAGGAAAATGAGTTTCTGTTATTCTTTGTCAAATTCATTCATTCTCTGTGTCATATTTCACAGTTTTCATAGTTATATTTATTGATTACATGTTGGCCTCCTACCACGGATTTATATTTATTATCTGTCGAATTCATGAGAGAAAAAACAGTTCTGTCTGATATCTATACAGGGTGTTTCATTGGTGAATGAACATACGGTAACCTGAGCTAGAGCTACCCTAGGCGAGTCCAAAAAACCGTTATATGATAGGTCTAATCAATTCCATAACCGAGATATACGGTGAATCATGTATTCACCAAAAATTTCAATTGCTGATAATTTTTGAACCAACCGGTATATTCGGTTGATACTTGAAATGTATCATAACCTTCGACAGGTCGATCGATTTACATTTATCCCTGAAAATTTCCAGGTTCGTATTTGAAAAATTCTTCCAAACTGTATATTGGAATTTTGGGATTTGTTTGAGATATTTGGAAAGAGCAGAAAATTTTCTATGAGGTTCGGTAGATTTCATTGTCCCACACGTGATTTTGCCCAAAGAAAGCTTCAGGGAAAAATTCAATTGAATATTGGAATTCCAGTAAATTCTCAGAAAAATCGTACATTTTGATCAAATTGAATTTTTTCGTACCACTTATTCCACATTCGTATTTAATAATATTCTGAGAAATCATGTCAATGTATTTTCGGAAGAACATTTTTGATTGAAAAAAAAATATTCGAACTCAACAAAGATGAACACTCAACGTGATTTATAGAATGTTTTCGAAAGTAACCCGTTTTTTTGAATCACATACTTTTCCGCTTCAAAATATGTCTGATACTTTTTTGATCATGCCTGGATTTTTACGTATTTTATTACAGGCGACTTCAATATCTCCTCACTTCTTTTTTCAGGTGAATATCCTAAACATCTCAAATAACCCCAAATGAAATGATCAACATCATTGAAATCTGATGATCTAGCGGACGAGGAATGCAGTCCAACTCTGCCTATCCACAGATTTGGAAAGTAATGATCTCAAAAATATCTGAACATTACTCTGAAATGGGGTGGAGCTCCATCATACTGAAAATGAATTCCTGCAATAATCAATCGGTTTTTATAAACGCCCCACCGCACGTTTGTTGAAAATTTGTATTGGGATATCGTATGCCTGACCTCATGTTGAAAGTACCAGTCAAAATTTATTTTGTAGAAATTGTAATAGTCTACTCTCTCAATCAAACCTTTTTTTCTTAAAAATCTGATAGAATATTGAAAAATGCAAATATTTTATCAGTTCGAGATAAAAATTTTTCAAATTTGATTGCGATGATCAAGTATTTCACGGAATTATTGGAATTACAACATTCAATTGGATCTTTCCCTTAATCTTTATTTGAGCAAAATCACGTGCAGGACAATGAAATCTATTAAACCCCAGAAAAAAATTTCTGCTCTTTTCAAAAATCTCAAATAAATTCCAAATTATTATTAATATACAAGGTGTTGAATCTCAGCTTGGAAGAAGTCCCAAATTTTTCAAATACGAACCTGGAATTTTTTGATAATTTAAATATAAATCGTTTGACCTGTGGCAGTTCATCATACGTTCCAAGTATCAACTAAATATACCGGTTGGTTCAAAAGTTATGAGATATTGAAATTTTCGGTGAATACATGGACCAGCCTGTATCTCGGTTACGAAATTTATCAGACCTATTATTTTAATTGCTATTAAATGAAAGAGTGTAAAATCATCGGATTCGCTAGTTCGTGATGGTATTCAGTGAAATTCACAATCGAAACAGTTTGTACCAGGAATCACAAGACTTAGTATACGCTGACAAAACACTATAAGTATGATATAGACTTACCATTACCGGTAGGACAACGTGGCAAAATCGTGGTACTGTGTATTATAGGAACTGACTCTGCTGGATGGTATATGATACTGGTCTCGTTGTTGAAGGGCTAGGGAGAGTCTCTGTGATCCGCCCTTAGTGTGGAAGGGGGGTGGCCCTTGTCTTCTTCTTCTTCCTTTTAACTGGCCTCAGTATAAGCCATATCGACTTCTAGCGCATGACAGCAAGACAAAGTTGAAACAAAGCTCAATATCGAGACCACCATCCAAGCATAACAATTGCATCGTGACAATTAAGATAATGAATTAAGGGGGAATAAACATAAATACATATATACAAAATAAGAACAGAACATCCTCCCCCCCTTGAAGAAAGGAAGATATTCTTCAATCGCTCAATTCGTGGGCAGGGGGCAAAGTTTGACCAATGGTCTACGTATTACCCCTTTCATAGTGGTAACTGAAGCAACCCGTGCGATACCATCTGTGCCGTAATTCAACTGGCTGATCCTTCCTAAGGTCCATTCTAGGGGTGGCTCGTTATCCGACTTGACTAAAACCATATCGCCTAATTTAGGAGCCGCTTTATTCGGAAGGTGCCATTTGGCTCTCTGAGTGAGTGTATGTAAATATTCCGTTTTCCATCGCTTCCAAAAATCTGTGCGCATACGTACTAGCAGCTGCCAACGGGTTAAGCGGTTCATGGGTACGTCAGACATATCTGGATCTGGGATGGTTGTCAGTGGTTCTGACACCAAAAAATGCGCGGGTGTCAAAACCGACAAGTCGTTCGGGTCAGAACTCATGGGAGTTAACGGTCTTGAATTCAGAACTGCTTCTATCTGGACCAGCACCGTGTTCATTTCTTCATACGTCAATATTTGTGATCCCGTAACTCTTTTAAGATGTGTTTTCACCACCTTAATGTTTGCTTCCCAGAGACCTCCCATGTGTGGCGCTGCAGGCGGGTTGAAATGCCAACGGATGGCTTCTGTTTCTGCCACATTAGGGTAGATGTTCTTTAGATATTTATCAGAACCCGTGAAATTAGTTCCGCAATCCGAATAGACATTTTTACAAAGTCCGCGCCTACCAATGAACCGTCTGAAACCCGCAAGAAAAGCCTCTGAAGAGAGTTCGGATATTAATTCTATATGAATCGCTTTTGTTGCGCAACATACAAATAAACATATCCACGCTTTAAATGTCTTGTTGGTCCGAATTTTACCCATTTTGATTGTGAAAGGACCGGCTAAGTCGACTCCAGTGTTAACGAAGTGTCGTGCTTGTTTTACCCGAAAATCTGGAAGATTGCCCATTGACGGGAGAAAATTTGTGGGATGGATTTTCCAACACGGAATGCACTTATTAACGATTCGTCTGGTTAATCCTTTGGCCCCGAGTATCCAATAATTTCTCTTTAGTAAGGATAGTGTCGTTTCGATTCCAGCATGCATATTCTTAACATGTATTTCGGTGATGAGTAACGTGGCCAAGACTGACTTTCTTGGTATAAGTATCGGAAACTTTTCGTTGTACAACATATCCGCGTTACGTAGTCTACCACCTACCCTCAATACGTCGTTCTCCATAAAGGGGTTCAAAACTCTTAACGATTTAGGTAATCTCTCGTTATTTTTTAAACATAATATTTCATCACCGAAATACTTCTGTTGCTCGTGCCTTATGATCAAAAGAAGGGCGCTGTGCAACTCCTCCTCTGTGAGGCAGTCGACCGATTCACGGATGACACGTTGGCGTTTCATGCATCTATTCTTGAAACGGATAATGTAAGCAAGAACACGTTTAATTTTATTTAGGGTTGAATATTTGTCAAGAAACGTATCCAAAATATTCGGTTGTGACACTTGCACGTTTAACGTTATTTTTCGTCGCTCAGTTTCAATCGTATCTGGGTCGTGCTCAGGAACTTTCTTGACCCAGGATGTTGGTTCTTCTAAAAGGAACCGAGGTCCAGTCCACCATAAAGAGTGTGACAGCAATTCAGAAGGAAAAATGCCTCTGGAACCGCAATCCGCTGCGTTTTCTCTGGAGGATACATGATGCCATTTGTTAGGCGGTACTCTTTCTTGAATAAAAGCTACTCTATTCGCGACATATGTTTTCCATAAATGTGGTGAGTTTTTAATCCACGAAAGAGCCACGGAACTGTCGCTGAAGGCGTGAATGTCTGTTAAACATATCTTGTCTATGAGTACCTTTTCCACATATCTAATCAATTTTGATAGAAGAACTGCAGCCTCCAATTCCAGTCTGGGTAAAGAAACCGATTGTAATGGAGCGACTTTCGATTTCGCGAACAAGAAATGACATTTCACCACCGAATCTTTGTGTTTGATTCTTAAATACGTGACCGCACATGTTCCCTCGACTGAAGCATCACAGAATCCAATAAGATGACATGAATCCATATTACGAGGATCGAAATGCCGTGGCAGCGCGAAAGAAGAAAGCACTGTGAGATCTCTCTTAAAATGTAACCACTTATCAACAACATCTTTCGGCGGTATTTCATCCCAGCCCAAACCTAAGGTCCACAACCGTTGAATCAGTACCTTAGTGAAAAAGGTGATGGGCGTCAAGATTCCCAACGGATCGAAGGTGCGCGCCAATTCCGAGAGCATTGTTCTTTTAGTACAGTTAGATTCGAGATATTTGAATGTGAAGAAAAAATTATCTTTAACTGGCGACCACTTCAAACCTAGAATTTTCAAGGAAGCATTGTTTTCGGAATCGAAAGAAAAGTCAATATTCTGTACATTTTCTTTAGGCAATCCTTCCAAAAGTGATTCTGTATTGGATGCCCACTTTCTGAGTTCGAATTTACCTTTACTTAGTAGTTCGACAAGTTGATCACGCATGCCTTTAATCGAATCAAGATCATCGCTACCGAAAGTGATATCATCAACGAATGTTTGCGTTCGTAAAATTTGTGATGCTAACGGAAAATCATGATATTTATCGGCAAGATACAAAAGCGTCCGGATAGCTAGAAACGGGGATGATGTAATGCCAAAGACGAGGACGTTCAATTGGTAATCCACGATCGGCCCATCTGGATTGGGACGCCACAGAATCCGTTGATATTTTCTTTGATTGGGATCTACTTGTATCATTCTGAACATTTGTTTGATATCCGTGAGCATTACATGTTTATGGAGTCTAAAGTTTATTAGAATTTCAACTAGATCGCGTTGTAATTTTGGACCGCTGTACAGCGCCTGATTGAGCGAAACCCTGTCAGGAGAGTGACTGCTCGCGTCCATGACTACCCTAAGCGGTGTCGATGTGGAATCGGTCTTTAGGACGGCATGATGCGGTATATAGAAAAAACCGTTCAGTTCAGCAAGTGCGGGAGGTTCCACCCTCGTCATATGACCCTTACTCAGATATTCGTTGATTACATCTGTATAGGCAATCCGACTCTGTGGATTTTGCATTAATCGTCTTTCTAATGACAAATCTCGCCGCATTGCTAGAGAACGTGTATCTCCGAAATCGGGAGCGTTTATTTTAAAAGGTAGAGAGACCGTAAAACCGATACGTTCGTCGTGTTTAATGTTTCGAATGAAATGACTCTCACAAAATTCGTCCTCAGGATTTTTTACACTCACATCTGGAACTTCTTCGGTTTTCCAAAATAGTCGTAGTGTATCGTTCAGTTGATCATTCGTTGTATATTTCGCGAAAAAGGTCTTAATCGGACGTGGCGCGTTGTATTGAACCTTTTGAAGAGAGGAGAGTTTTCCCATAACGACCCAACCGAATGCAGTATGTATACAAACCGGCGAATTTTCATTTAGCACGATTTTTCCCTCTCTAAGGATGAGAGGATATATTTCGGCGCCTAAAAGCATGTCCACTTTATCGCTCTTGTTGAAGTTCGGATCAGCTAATTTTAAGTTACGCACATATGGAATTTTGTTTAGATCGAATCCGGTGATAGGCAATGGGTCACAAATCTGTTCTAGGATTATGAAATCTGCTTGAAATTCTGCGGAATCTTCGCCGGAGATTACGCAATGTATACCCGATTTAGCCGGCATATGCATTCTGTCGAGGCCGTGAAGAGTCGCAGCTATATTAATTTTCTTGAGGCCTAATTTATTAGCAAACCCTTTTGTTACAAAACATGATTGCGAACCTGAATCTAAAACAGCTCTCGCGGTTTGAATATTGCCGAAAGCATCGCGAACGCTCACTAGAGCTGTAGACAACAGTACCTCGTGTTCACCTTTCGTAAACATAGCAACCGTTGGATTTGTATTAACTTGTGGAGTATCATTTTCTGACGGTTCTGAATTCTCCGTGAAATGCAATAACGTGTGATGCGTCCTTTTGCATTGTCTACAGCGGTATTTGGAAACGCAGTTGAGGGTACTATGTTTATCGGATAAACAATTTACACATAATTTTTTCTGTTTTGTAACTTGGAAACGTTCTGATGCATTTTTATTCAAAAAATCCGAACAATTTTGTATGAGATGTTCACCTTCGCAAAAATTGCATCGGGTGACTTTGGGAGATTTATCTACGACGCGTTTTGTTTTCGCGAGCAATGTGTTGCGTTGGGTTGTTCTAGGTGCATCCCTTTGGGTTCTATTTGTTTCGCTAGAAGACCTTGTGCATAATGAAAATGTTTCTAATGCTTTGCACTGGGTTGAAATGAAATCTCTTACTTCCGTATATTTCGGCATTTCGTTCGACGCATGATTTTTCTCAAACTCTCGCCTTGTATTCGGGTCCAAACGATCCAGCAGCATATTTGACAAAATGAAACACCAACCGTCAACATCGTACCGCATAGTTCTTAGAACTTCTAAATTTTCCGAGAAGGTATCCAATAAATGGCGCAAAGATTTACAATCGCCTCTTTGCATCTTGGGACAGCCTTCTATTTCCTTCCAGGAATTTACCGCTCTGAGCCTTTTATTGTCGTACCTATCTTTTAAAGAATTGTACGCGATAGCATAGTTTGTTGACACAATTGGTAAATTTCTAATTAAAGCATGAGGAGGACCACGTACTTTCGAAATCAGGTAGGTAAATTTTTCGATGTCTGAAAGTTTACCGTTGTTATGTACCAGGGTGTCGAAGAGTTCAATAAAAGACGGAAATTCCTGGATGTTGCCCGAAAATTCTCGCAGTTCAATACGCGGTAAGCGGATACAATCGTTTGTATTACTGAATGTTGTATTTTGAAACGTGGTTGTGTTAATTCTGGAACGTTGATCTATCTGCTTTTCAGCTATGAGTGTATGATGAATTGTTTCTAGTTCCAGACATCTAGCACAGAAATCGTTCATGATTTCGGACTGAGCATTTAATTTCTCGGAATCCCCAGCTAAAGCGACCACAATTGACAAATGATGTTTTTCAAAGTCCTTTTGCAACTTCTTAAGGCCCTTGAAAGCCATCGCGAATTTGGTAATATTATTTTCTTCCCGTTGGGCATTTATCGCGCATGTTTCGATCAGCACTAATTGGTTTATAGTTATTTCTCTAAGGGCATCAGCGCGAGCGATTTTTTCTTCCATTGTGAGAGGCATATTGAAGGTGCCTATTAAATAAATTGAAAGAACTAATGGAAAAAAACGGAGAAAATAAAAACTAAAGTAAAGTCTTTCGAGCGGTACACACCACTATATGATCATAAACTTAAATCGGCTCAATGGATGGAATTTCAGAAAAGAAAGAGAAATACTGGAAATTCCCGAGCGCGCGAAGTTGCTCCAAGGTGATAAGCACGCAGAATGGAGCAGATCGGTGAGAGGGGTACTTTAATCGATGTAAGATATCCTTTAGAGAATTGAGTCGTTCTGATATGTATATATATATATATATATATATATATATATATATTATGAGCAATAATTAGAGTCAGTTATATGAAAAAAAAGAGAAAGAGAGATATGTCACGATACAACTGAAATACCTAAATAGAAGACTAGACAAAGCAAATATTTCAACACTGTTACTTCCGAATTGGTATTCCCAGACAAAATATCTCAATTTGAATAGAAAGATATGAATAACAAAGTAAAACTTCCTAGCGGAATCCGGCTCGAAGGACCATGTTTTAATTGCTATTAAATGAAAGAGTGTAAAATCATCGGATTCGCTAGTTCGTGATGGTATTCAGTGAAATTCACAATCGAAACAGTTTGTACCAGGAATCACAAGACTTAGTATACGCTGACAAAACACTATAAGTATGATATAGACTTACCATTACCGGTAGGACAACGTGGCAAAATCGTGGTACTGTGTATTATAGGAACTGACTCTGCTGGATGGTATATGATACTGGTCTCGTTGTTGAAGGGCTAGGGAGAGTCTCTGTGATCCGCCCTTAGTGTGGAAGGGGGGTGGCCCTTGTCTTCTTCTTCTTCCTTTTAACTGGCCTCAGTATAAGCCATATCGACTTCTAGCTCATGACAGCAAGACAAAGTTGAAACAAAGCTCAATATCGAGACCACCATCCAAGCATAACAATTGCATCGTGACAATTAAGATAATGAATTAAGGGGGAATAAACATATATACATATATACAAAATAAGAACAGAACACCTATCATATATCGGTTTTTTGGACTCACCTAGGTTAGCTCTAGCTCAGGTTATCGTATGTTCATTTACCAATGTGACACCTTGTATAACGACTAAAAGTTAGTTTAATAACCATTTTGCCATTTTGGAATCATTATTAAGGAAGATGTTACTTAAAATTTGGGAAAAGGATCCCGCACACTCACTTACAAAAAGCGCGCCTAGTGAATTTTCCCCATTTTCACATATTATATTTATTTCAACCTTAGGAACAATATATCAGATTTTCACGAGATTCTTACATCCGGTTTGTTCTAAAGGGCGTTCGAAGATTGCAGCTCCGAAACAATGAATTTTCAAATTTTGATGATAATTCTTCTAATTTTCAGAATGTTTTCATTATGCCTTGGGATTTGAATAACAAGAGATCACAGATATCCAAATACCTACCACCCCATTAAGTTTCGTTATAAAAGCTGTTTCATGAAGCTGTATAAACAACTGGATGTAACTTTGTGAGTGACTTTGGAACCACCCTGAGTTTTTCAAAATATGATACCACGGAGTATGTCGACTTTTGTAGGAAGTTTCATTAATGTACCAAGAACAGTTATTCGGGTTTAAATTCGGATTTCATACAATTTTTCTTTGAAACCTATCTGTAGTTAGCATTGCTGACAAGTTATACCTATAGGTTTTCATTCGGTATAAATATTTTCTCGAAAACGTCCAAATATTTTTTCATTCTATGAGTGGCGTTATGAACATGTCAATTTTGTCTTGAGATGCGTCAAAAAAATATGAAGACTCCAGGCGTCGCGGCGTATGCATTTTTTTCCAGAACAAACCTTTTTCATCATGTGATTTGAAGGATAATTTCATTCTGAATTTTTTTTCCGAATAGAAATTTTTTCTTTTTTTAACCGTCAGCGATCTGCAGCGTGATTTATGTTTATTCTATTCCTTTAATTTTTTCTGTATTGTATGTTTCTGTATGTTCGATGTATCTATATTGATGTCGTTTTCCGTATAGCCGTTAGCCACGAGGACGCGCTTCAAGTGTTCTAATTCAGTTGCTAGTTGTTCAGGCTCAAATATTCTTCTCTGTCGACTAGTGTTTTAATTATTCCCGTAACGTTGGCATGGATGATGATTTGAGGTAGATATCTGTCCGTGTGTGCTGGCGCGGCCCCGCCCCCGACCGAGGGTATATATATATGGACGTACAGGATGGGCAAAATTGGTGATACATGAACTACTACTTTTCAACCTAACGAGATAAAGAAAAATAAATGGCACATTACGGTCGGCTTGAATGAATCTGTGGAGCTAAATAGAAAAACTATGAACCTGCTGCGTGAGAAAATGATGACGGAAAATGAATTAGTATTCATTTTTGATAGTTGATAGTTCAACAGAGCCTATCGGTCCAGACCGTGGTCTGGAAAAGGTTTTAATCGTTTTTAGACATTTACGGAAATGACAAAGTTTTGGCACATCTTCGAAATCGATAATATATCGAAACTTTTATATCTTGCAAAAAATGAAGATATCCTGAAAGGGTTTTCACTACTGGTGTTTTCTAGAGCATAGAGTCCAGAAGGCTTTTCAACGTTTTTACCTTTCTGGTCTAGAAGAACCAGAACCAGCCTGAATCAAGGAATTTGCGATACCCTGTACAGGATCTGAGAAAAAATATCATCTCCAAGAATTGAATATTTCCGAGAATGACGCACCGGTCGGTTCGCTTACTTTGACTCGTGCAAATTCACCGACAATCGATGGAACCTCGAACACAATGCGCACCACAAACCGTGAACTATAGCAAACCACCCATGTCAGACAGTGGGTTGTTCGTTGTTTGTCCAGACAGATTCGGCGGACCACGCACCGCAAAGAGTGAAATTTGACAAACCACGTATGTCAGATAGTGCTTGGTTCGTAGTTTGTCCAGGCAGGTTCGGCGAATAACGCACTGTGTAACTACGTCTCAACATGAGGTTGTGTTTTTCCTTATGGAAACAATAGTTTATATAATGACACTGTAAGATTTATCATTTGTTCTCGTTTCAAAAATATATAACACATTATACAGGGTGTATCACGTAAAACAGTTCAGCCCCCATTTTTATAAGTTTGCTCCAGAAAATGCTTCGACAGTTTTATATTTTGACACCAAATAGAAATTGTTCAGTATATTCATGAATAAAATTTGCAATGATGTGTCACTCGAACCCAATAGAGTTTTGAATCTTGAAGGGTCTGCCACCCCTATTAGGGGTATGATCATAGACCGCACTGACCTCGATGTCGAAACACCCCGAAAAATTAATTCTTATAAGCATTTTCTATAACTTACGCACCCAAATAATGGTCATTAGGTATTTTTTTTAAGTGGGTCACCTTGAATAATGTATCTGGGTGAATATACAAAAATTGTCAAACTGGTAGCCAACATGGTACCAGATGAAAAAGAAGATACAAAAATTGGGTAACTCAATGTCATCAGCCATGATAAACAAAATCTTATTATATTTTATTGAAATTACAATTAATTTTCAAACATTGAAAAAACCTTTATTTTGCTAACCAATTTCATTTCTTCATTCTGAATACAAGTTAATAAAAAAACAACATTAATACTCAAAACGTCAGTCCTCTGGCATGTCACAATCCCGAAAACCAACAATCAAGTGACTATTCATTATGGGCCAAACAAATAAGCTTCAAAAATTGGTGTGCCTGGAAATAATTGGTGGAGTTCGGAAAACTGATTTGATCATTTATTTAGGCCTTTAGTAAGGGTAGTTTGAGTTTTGCCCCAATTTCCCAGTGGAGTGTATGTCGTGGCGTTCGAAAAATCTCTAAATTTTCGTACTATTTTAGGTTTTTTTCGAATAGCTCCTAAAGTAGGCACCTCATCAAAAACTTTGTTATTTGTTTTCAGCATTAAATTCTGCTTCAAAAAAGTACTACGACATTATATTTAGAACAAGTAGTTTTATAGAAATCAAACGTCGAAATATGGCAAATTTCACTTATTGAAAAACACATTTTTTTACTATAAAACATAAAATATCTATGGAACTACGAGCTTCAGATCGAAATGTCATAGAATAAGAGTTATCCAACCAAAAACATTTTCATGTGAAATATTGCCAAGACGAGGCCGTATTTTTAACATTGTCAAAAAGTTATCAGATATTATGTAGAGCCAAGCTACAAACTCTACACTCTTAATCATCACAAGTCCTTATTTCACAAACTATGCCTTGGTCGAAATAAGTGACTTGGCCGTTACTCTTTCGCCATGTGAGCGTAAGGTGAAAAATTCATTCGCTTGGCATACATTGCGATACTAACTGTGCTGACGTATCTCGGAGTGCTCCTCGATTCATGAGATTTTGATCGATTTGTTTTCGAAATTTAAAAGTTTGAGTTTGTTAGTTTGAGTTTTAAGTTCCAAGGTAGGCGATACCCTTTTATTTTTCTCGATCTGATTATTATTTTGGAGTATAAGTCGCTGTTTTTTCACTGTGGGTTCCGTTTGTTTATTTTATTTCACGGCAGCGCCGGAGGATATATACGTTCGCTTATCATATGCAGCGCGGGTGTTCATATGCTGGATATTGTGGTCTGAGATTGAAATACGCTGCCCAACACTAAACTGTTTCTTCCTCTGTTTTCGACCACGTCCTATTTTCCTTTCTCCGTGGTCGACTTTCTGTGATAAGTCTCCCCTACAGACCCAGGGGAGTGAAGTGTGTTTTATCCTTGTTCCCTTCCTGAAAGAGGAGTAAGTCAGTTTGCGACTGGTTTCGCGGTTGGCTCATCGGTTGCTGTTTTGCCTAATTTGATCTATAATACTTTACGAGGGGAATATTGTTCATCCGTCATCATGCCAACTTGTCTCAGTTGTTCGAAAGCTATAGCAGATTATTCTGGCTCAATATCCTGCGCATCCTGTGGAAATCATTTTCATCTACAATGTGTGCAGTTTACTCCTGTAGACAAGAAGACTCTCGATGAAGTTGGTTCCAAATGGTTTTGCACCTACTGCACCTCCTCTCGTAGAAATAAGCGGAACCCTTCACCCAATTTGGCCCCCAAAGACGCTAGTAAGCAGTCCAAATCGAGTTCTAGCTCCGATGAAGCACCACTCACGATGCGTGAGTTTCGACTAATGATGGAGAAACTGGATGGTCTATCAACTAACATCATAGCTATTCAAAATGATATTGCTACAATAAAAGACACCCAGCGTAACCTGAAGATTGAAGTTTCTCGTTGCACATCTTGAATTACCGAGCATGAGCAAGTACTAACCCAACATGAGCACAGGCTGGAACGGTATGGGTCCGAACTAACTGATGTGATCTCCAACCTCTCTGAGATAAAAAAAATATTTCTGAGATGGGGGCGGATCCTCGTCCTTCTAACGAAAAATGCACTCCAGTGGACACAGCTGAAATTATGGAGCGGGTACGGAGGTCTCACAACATTATAATTCGAAATGTTCAGGAATCGAACGCAGTTGAGCAGGACACTATTACGGTCAATCAAATTTTCGATCATATTATTCCTCAGCAATCTCGTCATGTCATCTCGATATCTCGGATTGGCACTCATTCTCCTCTTAAGAATCGTCCAAACTTGTGTCCTTCAGCAACCCTTCTATTGTCAAGAAGATATTGAGGAATAAGAAACTTCTGAAGCTAGTGGATTCTTTTCGAGCCATTTCCCTCTCAGACGACTTGACCCCAAATCAATCTAATGGGCCCCATCCACTATCAGTTTAACTGAAGTTAATCGTAAGGCCCACGATCTGGATCGCCCACACATTGATCAGTTAATCTTAAGATCTGTGACTGCGGTTGGCGCGGACTGAAGGTCTGTGGGCACTCTTCAGGCGAGGATCGGAAGATAGAACGCCGACCACCACAGATCTGTCGGACGGTGATCTCAGGTGCCCTCCGCCACACACTGTCAGTTGGCCTGCAGGCTCGTGATCGTCTTCTCTCCGACTCTGTTGTTCTCGTCAGTTTTTCGATAGGCCATTTTCATTCCTGCAGCGATAGTGCGAGATTGGACTGACGGGTGGAGATGGACAGTAAACCAGGTGTTATTTCCGGATTTATTGAATTATACCGAGCCTATTCCTGTTTATGGAAAATTAAAAATGACGCGTAAGCAAATAAACGGCTACCTGATGAAGGGTACAACGTGCTATTAGAATTTCATAAGAAGACTGTGCCATAAGCTACAGTCGATACGGTGAAAAAAATTTTTTTTTGTGATTTCCGAAAAGAACTAGAAAAAGTAAGAAGCAGTAAATCGGGATCATCAGGAGATGACGCAGTCAACCTTTGTTCGGCACTTATTGCTTGGCGTAAATGGGTGCCCACTCTACCGATTCCGGGTGATACCAAATCTACGAGTTTTCGATAATCTTTTCCGTAATTTTCAAATTATTAATCAAATTATCGCGATGAGATTGCCTCAGTTCGCGGAGCAATGTCATATTGTCTATCTTGGAGGGGCTCTTCCACCTAATACCTTCTTCGAGGAGAGTCTCCAAAATTGAAAGAAGGTAAATAGCAAAGCGTTTCCGACGAAGCATGGTGGACAGAACTGTGTGAGATAACTGAAGTTCGCATGCAGTCCCGTTTTGCCATCGACAGTCCGTCTGCAGGCACTGGACGCATAGTGTGTACCACCATCAGGCTAGAATCTGCGGTTTTGTACGTCCGCCTGCAGGCGGTTAACTGATAGTGTATGTTGCTGTGCGATATTGGTCTTACGTTCTCCTATTGAGGCGACTGCAGACAATCGCATAGTGGGTGGGCCGCATAACTATCTTCGTGAACTGCGTGATAGACTCAGGCATCGTCTGCAGCAGGGAGAGACTGATCTTACTATTAAGTTCCTCAAGGGTGTTCCAACTATTGTCTCCCAGACTCCCAGTGCTGATTCGGGAAACTAGCGAGGCCTATACACCAATGCACGTTCACTGAAGAACAAGATGAATGAGCTGCTGGCCCTTGCCGACCACTTCAGGCCCAACTTGATACTCGTCACGGAAACCTGGTTCCGCCCAGAAATACCGGACTCTACTTTTAGTGTCGATGGTTACTCATTGTTTCGGAGTGATTGCGCCACGAACGTTGGTTACGGTGGTGTTTGCATTTATGTTGCGGAGGAGTTGTGTACCGGCTTCGATGTCAGGGTCAGTAGTCTTGACTTGCCTGGCATCGATAGTGTGTTTTTGGACTTGTCTTCTCCTGAATTCTCTGCCTATGTGGGCTGCATATACCGTCCTCGTCCTTCCCCTTCAGACGATTTTCTCTTCGAGCACTTTACCTCCATTTCAAATTGTAAGAAGAATGTAATTCTTGCTGGGGATTTAAACTTTAAAGAGCTCACTTGGCCAATTACTGTTCCTCCACCAGGGGGCTCACCGGCTGGAAGATTCCTTTCGGTGCTGGACGATGCAGGTCTATCTCAGCTTGTTAACAGCCCCACCAGATTCGTACCTGGCCAAACTCCGTCCACACTCGACCTCTTGCTGACGGACGATGATGCCTTGATTAATGGGGTCACTCTTCATGATCCTATCGGGAGATCGGACCACGCGGTTATAACAGCTAAGATGCAGTTTATATGCCACCCGAGGACTAATTGTAATAGGAGAAGGAAAAAAATTATTGATTACCGCTCTCTGAACCAGAGTTTGTTGTCGATAGATTGGGATCAGGTTCTTTACACTGGCATCGGTGTTGATTCTGCCTGGGATTCCTTTGTGTCAATTCTCAACACAAATATAGATAATAACACCACATTCCACATTACTCGAAGCATACCTTCCAAACCATGGCTCAATGGTGAATTTATTGACCGAATCCGCTGCAAGAAGATACTTTGGCAGAGATACCTACGTCATAGATCACAGTCCAACTATGACGCTCATAGAAGATATTCAAACCAATTATCTGCATCCATCAAGGCGGCGAAGGACAGATTCGAGACTAATTTAGCGTGCTCAAAAAATCGGAAGAAGTTCTTCAAATACGTCAGATCGAGTCTCAATTCAAAGGTTTCAACACCTCATGTTCGAAACCATAACGGTGTGATTTACTTTGATTCTCTGGAATGTGCCAACTCCTTTGCCAGATCCTTTGCTTCAACCTTCACATCGGAACCTGATGAACCAATTCCTGATGTTGAAGCACTAAGATGCCACCAGACTCTTGATCGTGTCAGATTTAGTCCCACAGAAATTAACGACATTATAAGATCACTTGACCCCACCTCTGCACCAGGTCCCGACAACATTCCTGCTAACATCTTAAGAAACTGTGCTGAGTCTCTTACTGATCCTATTACCAGACTACTCAATATATCTTTTGATTCTATGAAGCTGCCTAAAGTATGGAAATGTGCCAAAGTCACTCCAGTGTATAAGAAAGGGGACAAGCTTGATACTTCAAATTATAGGCCTATAAGCCTGCTTCCGATTATTGGTAAGATTGCCGAAAGGTTGGTCAGTTCGAGGCTATTATCGTTCTTTGAGCAAAACAACATTATTCCAGTCGATCAGCATGGTTTTCTCCCGAGGAGGTCAGTCATAACCGCTTTGCTGAAATGTATTGACGAGTGGACTAGATCAGTAGATCGAAATATTCCGATGGATGTTGCATATTTGGATTTCTCGCGTGCATTCGATCGTGTGCCGCATAAAAGACTTCTCCACAAGCTCGAACATTTTGGTGTCAGGGGTGAAATCCTACGTTGGATTGAATCTTTTCTTCAGGATCGCCATTTTCAGGTGAGGGTGGCTGACGTTACCTCCCGTAGTTTCGCGGTTGGAAGTGGCGTGCCCCAAGGATCTGTCTTCGGCCCAATTCTATTCCTGGCCTACGTGGCTGATTTGCCGACGGGTTTGGTCTGCCGTCACTCTTCGTACGCCGATGACATTAAGATCTTCGCTGATGTATCTTCAAGTGTTGACTTGCAGCAGGATTTGGATCGCATATTCGAATGGTCTAAAAGGTGGCTCTTGCCATTGAATATCGAAAAATGTGCTACTATGCACTTGGGGAGAGGAAACCCTGGCCACCAGTACTTCATTGGTGGGCAATTGGTGCGAGTAACCAGTTCCCAAAGCGATCTTGGTGTTATGGTTTCTGACGACCTCAGTTGGTCTCAACATATTGATGGTATAGTGAGGAAAGCTAATAAACTCTTATATCTTATCAAACGATCATTTCCTCGGTGCTCGGTGGAGACCTGTAAATTACTATACACAACCTATATTCGACCCATACTAGAGTATGCTGGTCCTGTCTGGGCGCCTGTGCTAGTTCGAGACCATGCAAATCTGGAGTCTGTCCAGCGAAGGGCTATCAGGATACCATTCGGTATCATGCGTCCAGCGTACGAGGAGAGGCTCAGTTTGTTTGGTCTGCCATCTTTCTCGGACCGTCGTGCGCGAGGTGATCTCATCGTGACTTATCGTGCCATCCATGGGCTTTTTGGCTGTGATATGAGCGGACTGTTTGTGCGTGATTGTGCGGGACGGCGGGTCACCATCTTAAGCTCTACCGCGAAAATTTCAAGTGTACCGTTCGAGAGCTTTTCATCTCCAATCGTGTATTCCACGCTTGGAACGCTCTACCTAGTGAAGTTGTATGCGCCCCGTCAATAAACGCTTTCAAGAACCGTCTTGATCATCACTTGACTATATCGTGATTTCCAATGTTGATTTGTTTGCAATGTATTCCTTTGAGTTTATATTTACCTGAGATGTATAGGTTTTTTGCCTCTTCTCTTATTTTCAATAAATAATAATAACAATAATAATAACTTTTCTTTTATTATACAATCTCTTTATTATCCAATAGTTCTTATACGGCCAAGTCACTTATTTTGACTAAGGCATAGAATTTGTGAAATAAGGATTTGTGAAGATGAAGAGTGTAGAGCTTGGCTCTACATGAGATCTGATAACTTTTTGACAATGTTAGAAATACGGCCTCGTCTTGACGATATTTCACATGTTAATGTTTTTGGTTGGATTTCAATTTTTTTTAACGTTGCTTGTGACAAAATCCTTTTAATTTTTTTCATTTTTCCCAATAATGATAAGATAATATATAATTATTGCGACATCTATTTCAAGTCAAACTAATTCACAATTTACGAAGAATAGAAATAATATACTTTTACCTACCTAGGTTCAAGCTGCGTTGGCGATGTATTTGGGAGCTGCCATCACAACCATTGTATAAATCATCCTATTATTATACTATGATCACAACGGGAAATCGCACAATGGAAACTGTGGTTGAGGTTATTACAGGGAAATTGTATTTGGTGTAAATATATACACATGAGGCGTTTTACGAGTGCTTCATTTATCCCCCTGTTCAAAATGAGGGAGAAATTTCCACTGAGAATTCTTGCATATTTTTTTAACCTTCATAACAAGCAGTTCTCCATATATATCAATTTTCAGTTTCATACAAACTTATACATCCCCTGGTTCTTAAGATTGGTGGGTGAAAGTTTCAAGTTTAAGAATTTTTGTTGTTTGTGTACTGTATATATATATATATTCTTATGAAAAAGAGAGCTAAAATAATACAATAAATGTTGAAACAAAAAGTACCTAAGCTGAGGTAAAAAAAGAACGGGGTATCATAACATTCTTTGTATGATACTATAGAATCATACGATACTATCAACACTTGTATCATACGATACTATACAGCCACGGGAAAAAACCTCAGCCGAAAAAACCTGCCTCCCCGTAAACAAAATAACATAAAATATCAGGAAAATCTTGAAAGACATCAGTGTGATCATCTTTATGATATCCGTCGATGGTCTCGGTTACACAGATTCTTCCCAAAACGACTCGTAATTCTTAATCTGAAATGAAAAAAGACAAAAGCAGAAAAGAAACCGATTATTCAAAATAAATCGAAGGCATTTTGGAAATGCATTTGCTACTTTAAAAAACATCAACATTAAGATTTCTTGGCCAAATAATGTTCGGAGATTTATAAATATTTATGACAGAAATGTCACAAAATTTGAAAGAAATGAAAAAAAAAAAAAAACTCCATCAATTTCCCCTTTCCCCCCGAATCTGTTGAAAGTTACGTAACTGATAATTTTTCAACATAACAAGCTGAACTTGTAAAAAATCAATTAATACATAACCTTTCAACTGTCCTTTTTCACGACGATTCTGTTGCCGTGTGGGTTTCTTGCAGAAGAATCTCTTTGATACCATGTTCATCAGCTAATTTGGAGACGTAATCACACTTGTCTTTCGAAATTCCTTCGATATTCAAATTCAAAATCCACAAATTGTTGCTCTTTGGTCGTGAGGGTTTTTTCAAACCAGATACGACCTTCCAGGTGATGATTTTTCGGCACTTCAGATGGTTGAAGACCGCTACGGGACCCCAATGAAAGGCAATCATCTCCCATAGATAAACCAAACATGTTATAACACAAGAAAACAGAATATTTTTCAGGAACAAAAACTAAGACATATTACGGGAATTGTCATTCTGACTGTAACTAGCTTACATACCAAATATTTCAACTTGATAGGATATCGGGAAGTACCCTAACAGTTTTTATGATAATCTGTGAGTGAGTGACGAAATCCGGGGTTTTTAGATGTCTATAATATCTGAAGTGTATGTGTTACGCACGTTAAACTTAACACGTTTGATAAGTTTAGTACTGGCATTATATCCTGAAATTTTTTTTCTTCTACTACATTCCAAACTGAAGTTATGAGGGTTCAAAAATACGACGAAACACTTCGAGAAAATATAGGTAGTGCCCCGGCGCGGCGCTTCGCTTGGCTCGTCTTAGCGGGGCACTGCCGTGACCCCAGATAAACCATCATATTGTGATAAAAACGTTACCCTTCCCCCCAAACTTCAATGTTGAATCACGCAGTAGCTCATCCTGCTAAGGATGTTGATCATTTGATAGTAGCTAGTTGCTCAGCAGTTTCACGAGTGTGTGAATATTGTTGGGGGGACACTGACTTTCAAGTTATTTTGACTGTTTCAGCTCCTATGTGTACCAGTGTACCAACAATTTTTTAACTAGGGCCTGGCAAAAGCAAGCAAGACAATCTTGTTTATTCTCTCTTGCACTACAAGTTTTTCTCCATTTCGAAAAACAACATATTATTCCTTCATGCCTTTAATGCCTGTGACATTACGTCATCATTTTTCGTTAAGGAAAAAATGAAATTCCTGAAGACAATGGAAATCAACTCAAACTTACTAAAAGCAGCACAATTGTTTAGCAAATCTAATGCTTCTGCCTACAAGGTCGACGAAGCAATGAAGAAATGCATAGCAGCTATTTATTGAAATTTCAAGAAATAAAATCTATTGCGTTAGGTACAAGATGTTCCAAAAATGATTGACCAAAACTTCATTTAATCATGCCTCTTTGCCTCCAACTGAAGCAGCTGTTCGACAGCACTCGCTAAGAACGTATTTACAGGTAATTATATATTGTTCTTAGTTAGTAATAAGTCGTATTGTTCAGGCCCGGATCTAGGGTGTGGCAAGCGGGGCGCTTGCCCCAGGCGCCAGTTTGAGGGGGCGTCAAAATCAACCAGAGGTTGAAATTTCTTCATTTTAGATTATCTCGGAAGAAATGAATTTCCTAGTGCTAAAATCGAAACAGTGGAATGAAAACATGATAAACCACCACTATGCCAAAAATGAGGGATAAATTTACTGCATATTTCAAGAGGAAGTAGTAACACCCTAATCATGGGCTACGCTGTATACTAATAGAGAATGGACTAGTGGAGGTAGTTAGCCTGAAGGAGCAATGAAAGTAGGTGGAGATTTCTGTTTGTTGAAGAATTCTGGTTAGAGGAGGTTCAGCTACGCTCCGCTAGATGGCAAACCTTTGTATAGCACTGAGTTTGTCTTCTCGCATTGCTTAAATACTGGTCTCTAGGATGCTTGTTCATCGTTGCTGGCTGAGAGGCACTGATCAGTCCTAAGAAGGACGAAACCGGTCTGTCTCTGCTCAGCTTCGATGGCGGCATTTTCTCATCTTGGATGAAATTGCAAATGGGATCTCCACTAGTCCATTCTCTATTACTGCATATTATTCAGTGAATTCAGTCATCTACGGATGACCGCCTGACTTGGCTGAAATAGGTTCAAAGATCGAATATGTCTACAATGTGTCTCAACGCAAGCATAGAGCTTGTTTTTTCTTTGCCTGGGGAACTACCGACTCATCCTCATCATATCTGAAACTAAGGGCGTTGGCAATAGTTGCGATTTCATTCGAATGACAAGTGGAAAGTGACGATAACTCTTTGTATGTCTTTCTCGTTATTTGGAAGAACGTGAAATCGGTATTACGAAATTTATTGTTGGTGAAACTTCAAAATTTTCCGAACTTATTGGTTAATCAATAACAATATCTTTATTCTCAGAATCCTTGATACAAATATACAACGAAATGAGAAAACGTCAAGAAAAAAAATACAACCAAATTAGCTTCCAGAATTCATACAGAAATAATTCAAAAATTCTTAAATCGAGTAAGGTTCGATGAAAATGATTAAATCAGTTAGCTTTTTTTGAATTGCTTACAACTACTTATGTCTTATATATTCTTGGGTAGACTATTATAGAATTTAATACACATATACCTGGTGTTCTTTTCAGTTAGTGTCATTGTATGTATCGGTACGTGAAATGGAACAGTACGTCTTGTGTTATTGTTATTTTTCATTTCCTCAAAGTAATGAAGATCTTTTTTCGCGAAGAGAATGCTTTCTAAAACGTATAATCCAAAAAAAGTAAGAATTCTGTTCTGTCTGAAATGCCCTCTACACGTTTCTCTATATTTTAATCCCAACAATGATCTTAAGGCAGATTTTTGAAGGACAAACAATCTACTGCCCTCAGAACTACCACCCCAAATCACGATTCCGTATCTAAGTATTGAGTCAAAACTTGCAAAATAGATAGATTTCAAAAGTTGCCTGTCTACACGTCGAGATAATATACTTATCATATAAAGAGCTCTATTAAGTTTTTTACTTAGCTGATGAATATGTTCGCACCAATTCAATTGACTGTCTACATAATCTCCCAAGAATTTGGTGGACTGAGTTATTTCAACTGTGGTATTGTGAAAATCAATCATGTCTGGAAACTTCTCTCTAGATCTATTAGTCCTGAACATGACACATTCAGTTTTTTCAACATTCAGGAGGAGCGCATTCTGACCACACCAAATATTTATTAGAATTCGAAGGAGTTTTTTTCATTTCATTCAAATTTTGTGACATTTCCGTCATTGATATCTATAAACCTCCAAATTTTTCATGGCCAAGAAATTTCAATATAAATGTTCAACACCCCTCCATTTACTGCGGAGATTTCAATTCGCATCATGTCATGTGGGGTTATGATGTTAATGACAGAAATGGCATAGCTTTAGTGGACTGGATGGAAGACCATGATTATTTTTTAATTTTTGATGCTAAAGATAAACCTTCTTTTCATTCGTCTAGATGGAATAGAGGGTATAACCCTGATTTATGTATCGTTTCTTGTGATAACTCTGAACCTGTTGCAGTAAAGCGTAAAATTTTAGTTAATTTTCCTCGCAGTCAACATAGGCCCATGTTATTAACTTCAGGCAATGCGGTTTTTCTTGCTCCATGTCTACAAAAACCACGCTGGAACTTCAATAAAGCTGATTGGGTTCAATTCACGAAAAAAATTGATAGTGATATAAGATGGATTCGACCCTCTCACGAAAATTACAGTAGATTCGTAGGTGTAGTTAAGGCCGCTGCGAAAAAGTTTATTCCGAGAGGTTACCGCAAAGATTATGTACCTGGTTGGTCAGAAGAAACCGAAAATTTATACAACGATTATCAAAATTCCCCATCCCCGGAAAAATGTGAAAAACTGATGAATTCAGTTAATGCCAGTCGTAAAGAAAAATGGAACAGTGTAGTTTCGAGCATGAATTTCACACATTCTAGTAGAAGTTCATGGGATATTTTGAGAAAACTAGGTGAGGCTACACCTCAAGTGATAACATCCACTAAAATTGATCCAAAATTAATAGCACGTCGTCTCGTTGATGTTTCTAATTCAGTTGAAACCTCAAAATTAAAAGTCAAGGATATAAAGAAAAAATTACACAGATTTAGGAAATCAGCTCAAGCTGTAGAAAGTATATCGGAACCGTTCAATCTTGATGAACTGAAAGCAGCTATTAAACGCACGAAATCACGTAAAGCTGCGGGTTTCGACGGAATTTATCCTGAGTTTATTAAACATTTAGGAAAAAGGGCATTGCAGTGGTTGTTATCCTTTTACAATAACATTTTGTGTACTGGCAATTTTCCGGTTGAGTTTCGCAAAGCGAAAGTAATAGGCATTTTGAAACGTGGAAAGAATCCTTCCGAAGCGAGTAGTTATAGGCCAATTAGTTTATTGAGTGTTCCTATGAAAATTTTAGAAAGGTTGATTTTCATCAGGATTGAACCTACTATAGAGGATGTTCTTCAAAATTGTCAGGGCGGTTTCAGGAAAAATAGAAATTGCAATGATCAGGTTCTCAGTTTCACCACATTCATCGAATCAGGTTTCGATAATAAATTAAAAACAGGTTCAGCTTTTATAGAGTTATCCTCTGCCTACGACACGGTATGGAAAGATGGTTTGATCTATAAACTTTATACACATCTTAAATGTGGAAAGATGATTCGTTTATTAGAGAATATGTTGTCGGATAGAAGATTTCGTGTTTTTATTGATGATAATAGTAGTAAATTCAAAATATTGAACAATGGTCTTCCACAAGGATCTGTTTTAGCACCCCTTCTATTCAATTTATATTTATGCGATATTCCTTGTACTTCATCTGGAAAATTCATTTACGCCGACGATATTGCACTCGCTTTCCGTCATTCTGATTTTAGAAGTATTGGGGAAAATTTAACTTCTGATCTGAAAATTTTGAAGAATTATCTTTTCGAATGGCGTTTGTGTCCAAATCCGAATAAAACCGAGGTTTCGTTATTTCATTTGAATAACCATCAAAAATTTAGAAAATTAAATGTCCTTTTCGGGAACTTTCCTTTGAAACATAATTTTACTCCCAAATACTTAGGTGTTAAATTAGATTCCTCTCTGAATTACAAAGCACATTTGGATGACTTACGAATGAAGCTGAAAACGAGAAATAACATTCTACAGAAACTTGCTGGTACGTCATGGGGTGCTGACCCGACTACTCTTCGCACAGCAGCCCTTGCCCTGGTTTTTTCCACCGCTGAATATTGTTGCCCTGTTTGGCTCAATAGTGTTCATGTTCAGAAAATCGATGCACAGCTCAATTTTTCAATGAGAATAATTACTGGAACCATCCAGTGCTATCAAATATAGTTCCTCCCCATATTCGAAGACAGTCTGCAACTTGGAATTCTTGGAATAAATTCAATGCATTTCCGGATTCTCTTCCGATACTTTCCTACGTTCCAGAAAATAGAATTCCAAGACTGAAATCTCGTAAACCTATTTGGTCGAATAACTTTCTGAATTCGAACTTCAGCTACAACGAAATCTGGAAATCCGAATGGGATGTATGTTCTTTATCTAATAAAGATCTAATATCTGATCCATCGAATAAAGTTCCTGGTTTTAACCTTCCCAGGAGAATATGGTCTCTTCTTAATCGAATAAGAACAGGTCATGGTCGTACCAATAGCATGCTTTTCAAGTGGAATTCGGTTGATAGTCCTAATTGTGAATGTGGTGAATCAGAGGAAACAGTTGAACATCTAATTAATAATTGTTCTATTTATAAATTCCGAGATGGCATTAGAGCCATACACAATATATCAAACTCATTTTTGCAATGGGTTGAAAATTTCAGATCAATTTGATGAAGTATAAATTGAATTCTCTTGCTGTTCTGTCTTTTTTTATTTTCAGGTTGGAGTTTGTGTTTGGAAATCCTTCCTCCGAAGAGCCGTCCCGCTTATCATGATGTCCTTCTATATAGAATATTCAGATACAACAATTTCATTTAATTTTTTTAACGGGGAGACAGGTTTTTTTCGGCTGAGGTTTTTTCCCCTGGCTCTATAGTATCGTATGATACTGGTGATGATAGTATCGTATGATACTATAGTATCATACGAAGAATGTTGTGGTACCCCGTTCCTTTTTTTACCTCAGCTTTGGTTCTTTTTGTTTCAACATTTATTGTATTATTTTAGCTCTCTTATTCAAAAGAATATAATATATAT
Source organism: Hippodamia convergens (assembly GCA_038502775.1). NCBI lineage: Eukaryota > Metazoa > Arthropoda > Insecta > Coleoptera > Coccinellidae > Hippodamia > Hippodamia convergens. The sequence goes on from CM076609.1 coordinate 76,773,855, forward strand.
ATATATATATATATATATATATATATATCTTGATACAGCGGGACATATGGGGACCGAATGTACATATCGTATGAATCGCATACATTGATATACATTTGCATTTGGACGTATATATAACCATTCATTTAATTATGTATATTGCAGAAACTGATTTATATCGATTTTTTCATTTCTTATATATTCCGGTACATATGGGTACCACCCAAAATGGATACAGTGGTAACTATTGGGACCGCATTAGATTGTTTCGAAATGTATATTGCCACGAAGATACTTACTGACACCATGGCTAATAAAATTAAGAAAGATATTTGTTTTATTAGTTGAAAATAGGTTATCGATAATATATGTTAGTTTCAGGTATTTCATATTTTACACGAATTAAGAAAATCCTTTTTTCTTTTTGTCCATGTAAATATAAAGATTTTTTTAAATTATGCAACATTCTCTCGTTTGTACATTCTGTAAGTTATCCAAATCGTTTCTGTTTCGATATGAAATACTTGATTTCACCTTTCACATGGGTTTGAATTTGACTGATACAAAATGAATGCTTGGGGAAAGACCAAAAATATACTCAACTTTGAAAAGGCACTCTGAGTATATCATGATTTCTTTGTGAATTTTTTAATAATCCAGTTTTGATCCCTAATATGACGAGTGCCGATTAATTCGATTGTTTTTTCATTCACTCTGGAATTTGATAGAAAATTTGATTTTGGTATTGTAGGTAGGTATGTTAGTTCAATATTGAGATAATTTTCTATTTCAATCAACATTCGAAGATTCAGTGAAGAACATACAGAAAAAAAATCTGATTAATTCTAATTTTGTAACATTAATAACGCCACATACACATGTGAAAATCTCAGCATAAACCAACTGCTATCAAGTTTAACTTCCCTCTATATTCATATAAAATATAACAAATATTGAAAAAAAAACAAAGTACTTATTCATCATATACAAGGAGTTTTTACGTTCGGGTTATTCATTTACGAAAGTTGGTAGGAATGTAACCCTCTGAACTTGTCACCCTAGAAAGACTGCTATCGTGGCAGGGAATGGGATATATTGTCCGAGGATTTCATGATATCATGATATTTCATTAATCATAAAAATTATAATCCTGAGCCAGATTGATGAAAGTTTCTTGAATTCAATATTTTTGTCTCAATTTCATCGAAAAATGTTCAAACGCGAGAATGTTCATTGTTTAAACCCTGTGCATTTTCATAAACAGAAAGAAAAAACTATAAAATTCTTCCCTAGTTTGAGTGAAATATGAAAATAAGGCTTGAAACTAACACATTCATCGGTAGCCACAACTTGACTAACCTTCATTGAAGGAAAAATAATAATATCGCTAGAATTCGAAAATATTCTAGACTCGATATCTCAAAAGGTAAGTATCCTCGTGGCAATGTTACTTTCAAGATGTCCCATATTTACCACTATATCTGTTCTTGATGGCACCCTTTGTGTACCGGAATGAATATGAAATGAAAAAATCGATATAATTTTATTTCTGCAATGAACATAATTAAATGAAAGGTTATGTATATTAGAAAATGTAAATGTGTATATGCGACCCATATAGTGGGTATCCCAGACCTTTCAGACTATAGTCCAGTAAACGAAGGTCTGAAATCACTTTTTTGCGGAAAGAGCTGCATTTTTGATATAATGATTGTCACTAAAGTAGGAACTCATGGTCAAAAATGCAGGTTCCCAAATTTTCAGGAACCTTGGAAAATTCGTGAAAATGTCGAAAAAGTTACGTTTTCTTGGAAACTAGAAGGTTTATCGAAAAAAGTTTCAAACAAAAGTTGTAGAGCGGAAAATTCTAGTTAACATTATGGCTTTGCGCATTCTCGTGGTGTTAATATTGACTAATTAGAGGTGCATTTATGTAATGGCGTTCTCAGTTGCTAACTTCATTACGTTCGGATAGCCGAACACCGAGCCGAAGACGCTCCAAGAGAGCTTGTGGTTTTGCCGAGGATTTTATTATTCCCTTTTATGATGTATATTTTTATGAACTACAGGGCGAAATGCCAGCACCCTTACCCAATGCTATGCGAGTTCAAGAATGAAGACAGCTTTCGTTGAGCAGCATTTTCTTTCAAATCTGCCCGAAAACTACACTTATATTTGTTTCTCTTGTGATTTTACACCTGATTTTTTTTAATCGGATGTTACTGGGTAATCAGATGTTAGCATTCCATGCAAGAATATAAAATTCCATCGAAATATCTGTCATTTGGAAATTTAGATAATAAAGAAAATGAAAGGAAAATTGTTGATGGCACACCCTCAAGAATTTTTCAGAAATATGATGCACAATGTACAAAACTCATTCAATCACGAAAGTGCAATCTAATTTTTTTTTGAAAAATATAGATAAAAGTGAGTCAAAGAAGCTCATTATATGAGATGAAATTTTTTTTAAATTTTCACTAAGCTTAACACTGTAATAAGAAAAATAGTAATTTTTGGAAAAATTCAAAAGGAATATTCTGCTCTAAACAGAGCAGTTTTTGTTTGAAAGTTCTGCATTCAACGGATTGATTAAAAAAAGGTCAGATAATGATTCCGATGTGAGAAGATTGCTAATTTTGTTGAAGTTTGAGTTGTTTACCTCCTTGATGAAGTAATGTATTTTTATATTTGAAGTAATTCAATCTCCTCCCAAATTTGGCGAAAATGTCATTATACATATAGCAGTGAATGAAGATTAACCTTCTACATTACTACAGAAAATATGCTACTCAACGTTACCTAAATTGAATGTGATATACCTATTGTGATATATACATTATCCTTTCGTCAATATTGGCGGAAAAGCTTAGTTTATGAAAAAATTTTATAGCCTGATGTTCCCCTAAATCGGCAGATAGATCGGTTCAGCGGTTTTCTTGAACCGATTGATTGAAATTTTGAAAAAATTAACAGATCAAGATTTTTGTCAAGTTTAAGGAAAAAAACCTCGTTCTCTTAATTTTTTCAAATGTTCCATCAAAAGGTCTAATAAAACCGCTGAACCAATCGATTTGGGGTACTTTGGAGAACATCCTGCTGCCAAATTTTTTCATAACCTGAGCTTTGCCCCAATATTGAAGATGATACAGTCCATTAACCAAAAAATGACAAAATGATATTTGTGCGCTATTTTTCCAAGATTATGTGATGGGTGAAAAAAATTTTTTTTTATTGAATCAAACAGATTTTCGTAGAAAATGTTCCGAGAACAAGAGATAGCCTTTCGACTCGCTAGGCGACCAGTTAATCCGGAGATATCGGCAGTTGGGTGAAAAAGGACCCTTTTACACTCAAAACAGAATATTTCGAAAGTTGTGAAAAGCAAATTGGAGCTGAATGATCAGGTTATACGACATTTTCATCGGTCAAGCAAGAAAAAAATCTCCGTGAGCGTAGAGCACAAAAATAAAAATTCGAAAACTTTTCAAAATTTTTTCTTCGTGCTTTATTCTATGATTGCATGACCACCGGTACTCTGAAAAATTATTGTTAATCAATTCAGAAGTTGGTTTTTTATTTTCTTTACGACCATTTTTCACTGAGATACGCCTGTTGAAAAAAAAAAATTTGAAAATTCTTCCTATTATCTTAATTGTTTCGCGAAGGGTACTATCAATAGAAACTTCCTAAATTTGTGGTAAGCAAATACCTTTCAAGCTCAAAAAACCGTAAGTCTCTAGTTATTCGTTCTCAATGATTATTACCCCTCCCACGAAGAAAAGATATATCCGCCCTTGAGTCAGTACAATATTTTTTGACTAAATAAGAGATCGAACTGAGTTCCATTCTGCGGACCTACACAACCAAAAGCCGAATGGGGAATAATCCGAAAAAAATAATCTTCGATTAGCTATTATGATGTTCAAAGTTCGAAATATTAATTATACCAATTTAAGAAATATTTCTGAAAACCGCTTAATGTGTTTTGACAAAATATTTTCAAGTATAACAAAAAACAATAATTCTCGTTCATTTACTTGTGAATATTAAACTTCGAAGAACTTTTTGAATGCCAGAAAAGTTCTGATTATTGTTCAGTTAGTTCATCAAAGTTTTTTGATCGATTTCGATTGAAAAACTCGTCGTTCGTCGAATGTTAGCTGTTGTTACTTAATGGTCAAACCAATAATTATTCGAGGTGGGAATAATCGATCTCTGGACCATCCTTATGGAAGTTCTGAGTTTCTTTCGACGAGTTGTACGAAATATTACAATGATTGCAAAAGCGAATCTATAATCGCTATGCTAAGTTTCATACTTTCATACTACAGTTCCAATGGGAAGTCGTTCTTCAATTTAGAGGAAAAATCAAGCATGTCTCTCACTCATTTCACATTTCCAATTAAATTAATTTAACTTTCAACAGTAGTTCTGGGTAGCATTCGATTAGGAAGCTCTACAAAATTTTGAATCAACGCTGATGGAAGAGAGAGGTCTGGTTTGCATTTCGCAAACTTCAACCTTTCGTTAAAAAAATACAGATAAATCAGATATAGCCAAATTCAATGCACAGAACACAAAACGCGAAATGCTGAAATGCATTCAAAAATGATTATTTCTTCCAATATATTCTCTTGCACTCGAAATATTTTGAGAGATGTCCGGGATAAGCAGAGCCTTGTCATTTTCGTTTACAAACATGAACGTAATAAAATGAGAATGGTTAAACTACCTGCTTTCTTTCCGCTTCTTCGGCAATTCGTACGTAATGAAGTTAGCAACTGAGAATGCCAATACAGAAATCCGTCTCTAAATAGTCAATATAAACAGCACGAGAATGCGAAAAAGCCATCGTGTTAACTAAAATTTTCCGCTCTACAACTTTTGTTTGAAACTTTTTTCGATAAACCTTCTAGTTTTCGAGAAAACGTAATTTTTTTCATATTTTCACGAATTTTCCAAGGTTCCTGAAAATTTGGAAACCTGCATTTATGACCATGAGTTCCTACTCTAGTGACAATCATTATATCCAAAATGCAGCTCTTTCCGCAAAAAAGTGATTTCAGACCTTCGTTTACTGGACTATAGATAGGTAAAAATGTTGTGAGGAGTTCTGGGCTCGATTTTCGTGAAATCCGTTTCAAGATATTATCTTCATTTGTTTAGAAGATGTAACAAAATTTTAATATTTCATCGAGTTCGAAGATGACTTTTTCATTTTCGAAAATATCTGAAAGAATTTCAAAACTTTCAACAAGCACTTTTCGACTAGAAATATCGCAATATTTTCATAATAGAACATATTTGATAACATTCGTCGAAAACCATACATGATATAGTTCGTCGAAACCATGTTTCTGGAAGCTTTTAAAATATGAATATGAGTTACAGAAGGGTTGATGAAATAGCCGAAGAAGTTACATCATTTAAAAGTCAGATATATGCAGACCGAATGTATATTTATTTTATGGATGTTGCATTCTGGATTATTTGCATTTTTATGTATACATAAAGATTCTATTGCTTCTGTTCATTGTAAATGAATACATTCGATTTTTACATTTCCTATATATTCCGGTACGACCTTACATTTAAGGACCAACCAGATATCCAGAAACAGCGTTTTACGAGAATATTATGAGAGCCGCATTAGGAGGAAAGATCTTCTGAAATGCCATGAGGATAGGTACTTACTAAGACTTAATTTTCCTCAATATAATGACTAGAGGAATAGTTTTCAGTTTTGAGACAAAATTGCAGATACTTGAAGTGAAAATTTCAATGAGTTCCAGTCAATCTGAATATTGAATATCGTATCAATACAACTAGCAGTTTCCACACGCTGCTCGTTAAAATTTATGAAACTATTCACAGGTGGTTTGTTCGATCAAGAACTATGAAGTTTTTTTAAAGGAAACGAACAAATGGAAAAACAAAAAATTGTAATGACCAACTAATAGGTATTGAAATTGCCCAACTGTCAATTTCGGTCTGTAACCTTAACTCAAAAACAAAGAAACATCATGGTATAATTCGATTATCACGAAATTTTTTATTTTGCACATGCATTCTAGATATCCTTCCTACAGAAATGGTTTGAATCTCGTATCAAAATCTCCCGACTAAAAAGTATCAAACTACGCATGAAAAGAGATTTCGAGATCAAATCCAATGTTATCGTCCTCGGGCGAATTGTTGGTTGTTACATCTAACATGAAAAATTATCTTCTGTCTTAGTTTGTGTTTACGTTGTGCAATGCAGCTGTTGTGTCGTATCGGTCACCGCTTGATCATAATGATTTAAAGATCGTAAACGTCGAAGCTTCCGACTTGAGGAGCTGGGGTTTGTTCTTTGTTGAATTCTGTTCGTGTTATGCCTGTTTGTTCAGTTAACGAAGGCCTGAAATCAATTTTTTCCGGAATGAACTGCATTTTTGATATGTCATGACAGTAGGAACAAACAATTCCTTTGAAATATTCACGAAAACGAGAATGAGAATATGTATGTAGAGCTGGAAATTCTAATGAATAGAACAGCCTTCTCCATTGTCGTAGTGTGCATTTTGACCAATTAGCGGAGCATTTCTGTCTTTGCTTTCTTTTCTCACTTGCTGTCTTCATTACGTTAGAGTTGACGAAGACGAAATTATGTTCATGACTATAATAAAACAAGGCATACCAAACAACATAGTGTTTGAGAAATGCCTTGTTTTGAGTTCAAGAAAAATGTTGGAAGAAATAATCAATATTGCTTGCATTTGAATAGCGTCATATGCTGTCAGATTAATTTCGTTTTTCATTAACAAGAGGTTGAAGTTTGTGAAGTGTCTGATGCGAATCTAACCTTAAAATAGGAATGAAATAAAGGTGTTCGGGTTTTTCCGATCAGCGAACTGTTGAACTAATATGGAAAATTTTCTTCAATAATTTTTTTTTATTGGAAATGTTAAATGAGTGAGAAACGTTTGGTTTTTTCTCGAAACAAAGGAACAATCCCCAATCTAATTGCATTTTTTCGAAGTTTGCACTCCAGAATAGCGATTAGGAATTAAAGAGTCGCATTTGCGATCAGACAGGATTTTGATATTTGGTACAACTCGCCCAGAGCGATTGGATTTGAGTATTTTGCTAAACTCACGGAGCGATACTCAGAACATATCAGAGTAACCAGGCCCCTCTTCCGCCTAGGGCACTTTGGGCAAGTGCCAGGCCACGCTCAGATCAATTGTTCTGAATCAAGAAGAACGAAGATTTCCTCAATAATGTTTGGAAATTTCCCATTTCATAGAAAATTCCCTCATATTATTATAGAACTGATTTTTTCGAAAAGATCTGAACGGTTCTTTCCTTCAAAATTCCCTTTTGCGTACTAAAATTACCTTCAGGTAAAAAGGCGGGAGTGATCATTCACAAGTCCAAATGGATTGGAATTCCCAGTTTTCTATCAACAAGTTCTCGAAGGTTGAAATTTTTATGACCCTTGCTCATACTGGCATACACTAGATAAGAGCAATTATTAGCTTGTGTTATTTGTTGGGGTGGTTAGCCATAAAACATCTGTTCGAACCGTGTTGTTGATCACATTCTTACATTATTGTATTCATTGGGAAGCTTCCGAAGAAATCCCCATTTAACCATATAATTTCAGACAGCGTTACAAGACAAGAAATCAGTGGCGTATCAGAGGGCTCCACAGAACTCGCGATGCTGGTAGGTTCGGCACCAATGGGGCCCCCAAGCCAAACTAAAAGCATGAAATGACGCCCCAATAATTTCATTCTATTGAGGGGTTTCTCAATATACCGTCAAGCTTTTCGGTACTCTCCTTAAAAATGTCGCAAACATGTCTATCAGACTTTTGAGCTTACTCAGCTTTGGACAAGAAGTGGCCAAAAGCTTGGTTATCGACAAGTTGATGGATATATTTGTACAAAAAAATTAAAAAAAGTGATCCAATTTTCTTATAAAAATGTTTTCAAATTCTTATCACATTGATGTGTTTCTACCTACACCATTTTCAAGTGTTATTCAAAAACCGTCAAGTGTATTTCAGATTAATCACTTTAATTTCAGAATGTGTCAATTGAATTTCAGATTAGTCAATTAAATTTCAGAAAACATCAAATGTATTTCGGATCACCCAATTGAATTTCATTTGATATTTTCCAAAATTTAATTGACAAATCTGAATAAATGGTGTAGTTTCTAGTTACTTTTATATCAGAATTTACATAATTTCGTTTAGAAATTTTTGTTTTCAATATATAAATTATTTTTATCACATTGTTCTCATTATTTCTCTATGAAAAACTTCAGGTAAAACTTATCATGAATAATAGATCTATAGAGAACACCCCAGATGGGGGGAGGCCGAATTTTGCTCCACGCCACTGCAAGAAATTTCAGGGCGAAATTCTGTATATCGGCAAAATTCCCCCGACTTGATAATTAAATCACATCACGGCATTAGCGGCGGTAGGGAATTCCTCTGTATTTCTATTTTGTATGTGGTATTCTTCGTAGGTGCCCCATTATCCTCATGTGCCCAGGGCCTCCAAAAGGTTAAAAACGGCCCTGAGAGTAACTCGTTTATATCAACTTTTTGGCTTTCAAAATGTTTCTCTGTAATCGACATTAGTCATATGCGAACAAAACTTTTAGAACTTGCGTTTTTGCTGAAGGTTGAAGTTGAGCTTGATGTCAAGAAAGGGTATGATTGAGGTTCCATCATGGTCATCGATTTCTAAAATATGCCACTACCTTTTCATTAACGAAAATATCTGAAAACGATTTAAAGGTAGTACAGGCAATTTTTCCCTGGAAATAAAGCACTTAATTCCATTTTTTCATATAGTATGAAATAACAAATTTTTCATTTCAAATACGAACGCAATAAACTAGAAATTGAAAAAACTGAATATGATGTCATAATCCTAGTGAAAAAATGGTTCTTAAAAGTTTCAATCGTTTTTAGATGTTTTCGAGAATGAAAAAGTTATTGCCTAATTCCGAAATCTAGTCTAGAAGTACCAAAAACAGCCAAAATCAAGCAATTTGGGATGTACTCTATACAGGGTATTTCATTGGTGAATTAATATACGGTAACTTGAGCTAGAACTACCGTAGGTGTTTCAAGAGATACTTTCATCAGATTGATTCGTTTCGTGCTCGAATCTTCAATTATTCTTTTGGATGATAAATCTTTAGTAAGACCACAATAAAATGTTGTATGTTTCAGCAACTCGAATACAGTTTGTTATTTAAGGAAGATCATAGGCATAAGTCAGGTTATTATTTCATTTTTTGTGTTTATAACTATCGATACTAGCAGAATATTGAAAATGAATGGAATCTCCAACAAACGGTACACGCATTAGAAAATTAAATTCCTCAAAGAATGAAAATATTATTTCCAGGCAGGAATATCTGTATTTCATGTGAAATTACTTGTTTTAAATGTACACTGGTCCTAATAACAACCATTTTATCTAAGTATTCTGGAAACGGTATCCATTACAAGAGATAATTTCATCAGATTGATTTGTTTCGTTCTCGAATCTTCAATAAAATGGTGTATATTCGAGTAACTCGAATACAATTCGATCCTTGAGAAATTCAAAAGATATAACTTAGGTTATGATGTTATTTTGTATTTCTGTGTTTATGAATATCCATACTAGCGGAAAATTGAAAATGATTGGAATATTCAAAAAACTATTAATGCATTATAGATCAAAATTCCAGAAAGAATGAAAATGTTATTCCCAAGTAGATTTGTACTTGACCAAGAAATTTCGTATTCGATATGTACACTGGTCCCAATAATTACCGTTTTATCTATTTCGGAAACGGTACCCATATCTACCTATACACCAATGGAAACAAATTGGGACCGGTCCTCGCATATACCACAGCGTCTATAAAACTATTGGGTCCGGTCCAAAAAGTACCACACATTTACCGCTGGATCTCCGAATCGGTTCCCATATGTCCCGCTGTACATATATATATATATATATATATATATTGTGAGATAATTCGGTGTTGAAAAGTAATAATAATATAATGTTTCGTGGGATAGCAACACTAAGTAGGTGGTGAATCAAGAAAACTCTTTTTTAGTACTTTCACTCGAGCTTTCGGAATACTTTATTCCATCTTCAGGAGCTACAAAGAAATGATAGAACCGACATAAAAAATCTTAGTATTGTATATTCCTATTTGATCAAGCAAGATGGAATTTCCAAATATGAACATCAACCTACTCATACAAGAATTGTCATTGAAAATACTTAAAGACTTCTCCTTTAATCTTATGATTAATAGTTACTCTATGTTTTTCAACTTAAATCAAATTTGATGTATTTGACGTTTTTTAAAATTTCAATTCGATAATGTAAATGTGTGCCCCAAATTTTGTTCCAATGTTTGTTATCATGATTTTAATCTCAGTTTAGACCAAGGTAAAAAGAACTTGTTGATATTTTACCTTTTTGTGATTGTTAGCTCATCCCCCTTTTTTTCATTTCTTTGTAGCTCCTGAAGATGGAATAAAGTATTCCGAAAGCTCGAGTGAAAGTACTAAAAAAGAGTTTTCTTGATTCACCACCTACTTAGTGTTGCTATCCCACGAAACATTATATTATATATATATATATATATATATATATATATATATATATATATATATATATATAGTATTTAATAAGGGATGTCGATCAACACACTGATGTAGTATTTACTCTTTATTCATATGCCTAGCTTTCGGAAACGATTGTTTCCTTCCTCAGGGCAGCTGTAACATTGATTAACATAAAACAAACAGCAAAAAAAACATCACAGATCTCTTACCAAATGCGAGTTTTAGTGTTATTTGACAAACAATTCATGAAACAAAACTTGGAAATTTATCTATTTGAGCCTTCACAGTTACTCCTCTATTCTCTATCACATTTATTGTAAAAAAGAGAGATAAGGTTAAAAAACGTACAGAACATAGAGTTTTTTCTACCCGTCAACTGGACTTAAGAATAGTTTCACAATGTAAGAAGAGAGTGTCGAACTTATACTCAAAGTTAAAAGATCCAGTGCCCGCGAATCTAAAGTCAAACGTAGTATATGAAATTGAATGTAATAGTTGCCATGAAACTTATGTAGGCCAAACGTCACAATGGCTAAAGAACCGAATAATATTACATAAAAGTGACATAAGTACTAACAACCCAAGGTGTGCACTTTCAATTCATGCAAACCGCCTTTCTCATAATATTGATCTTGAAAACGTTAAAATTTTAGACACAAATTCTAACTATAAAAAAAGATGTATTTTAGAAATGATAAATATCAAAACTCAAAAAAGTCAAATCAATAAAAAAGCAGATACACAGGGTTTAAGTCCCATCTATGCTTATTTGTTGGAATGTTCTAGAAACAGACCATTTTTCGATGGTCCAGTTGACGGGTAGAAAAAACTCTATGTTCTGTACGTTTTTTAACCTTATCTCTCTTTTTTACAATAAATGTGATAGAGAATAGAGGAATAGATGAATAAAGAGTAAATACTACATCAGTGTGTTGATCGACATCCCTTATTAAATACTATATCATTCAGCGATCATTATCTAAAGCATTATATATATATATATATATACTAAATATAAATAATGGGAATAGCAGCAGAGTTTAAATTATACTCTTTTTTCTCAACTCGAGCTTTCGAGAATATATTTTCTCTTCGTCAGGAGAACTACAATAGAGAAAAAAGAGTATAATTTAAACTCTGCTGCTATTCCCATTATTTATATTTAGTATTAATAACAATTCAGCAAATAAGAAAGGATATATATATATATATATATATATTAGGTTAAAGGCTGTTTGTGTCTGCACGATGCAGGATTTGAGGTCCTTATTTTTAACAAGGGCACTTGCGTCGTCTAGCAAACAAGAGCATATTGGCACATATTTGGGTTGAAGGAGATATAACTGAAGGTATATCATTTATATATAGGAGAAAAAGAAGGGGTCCTAAAATACTCCCCTGTGGTACACCTCTATTAATAACCTCGTCTTTAGACGTGTGAACTTTATCGCCGGTGTTGATAGAAACTCTTTGCTTTCTATTGCTGAGGTAACTGCGCAGCAATTTGAGTTGAGTGTCACGAATACCATAATGCTCTAATTTGTTCAGAAGCCTTTGATGATTCACACAATCGAAAGCCTTAGAAAGGTCCAGAAAGAGTCCGATGGGCACTTCTCCTTCTTCAAGTGCTTCAATAGTACCCGATGTTAACTCATAGAGAGCCGTGGTGGTGCTTTTGCCGCACAAGTATCCATGTTGGTTTTCCGAGAATATACCGAATTTATGAAAGAAGTTCAATAAACGATTAACTAAGACTTTTTCGAATATCTTTCACAATGCAGTCAGCAAGCTAATAGGTCGATAATTGTGGACATCATTATATGATCCTTTTTTGTGAAGAAGTTTGATAACAGCTAATTTGAGGGACGAAGGAAATGAACCCTCCGTGAAAGCTCTATTGATGATGTGTGATAGAATTTCAGCAATTATATATATAGATTTTTTTATCACTGTTATAGGTATATCATCATAACCACAGGCATTTTTACTCTTCATTTTATCGACCACATTTATTAACTCCCTTTCATCCACTGGAAAATAATAAAAGGAGTTATTATTGCGATGAGTATCAGAATATATTCCAATTGATATATTTGAATTATCTAAATCCGACTGCATGCTGGCTAAGTAGTAACTAAAGTTATTCGCAAAGACCAGTGGGTCGCCAACTTGATGACATGACTTTTGGTCCCATCTTTACCAGTTAACCTGCGCAGTATATTCCAAGAAGTTTTGCACTTATTATCACTAGCCGAAATCATTTTTCTGAAGTAGTCCTGATTCATTTTCTGTAACTCCCTATCATACCGAGACTTTATCTTTCTGTAATGACCTTTATAATCCGGATTGTGTTTAGAAATAATAAATAGAGTGTTCAAATAATTACGGAGTTCTTGGACCTTGGGTGTGATGGGAATTTTTATTTTATTTTGGTTGTTCATGGAAATATGTGGAAATGAAACATCAAATAGTTGTTTATAGGTTTCGTGAAACCTATTCCACAACGAATCCATATCCGAACCGACGTCGGTTGAAACAATGTTCCAGTCTACTTGGGACAAGGATGTCAAAAATATCTCTGTAGTCGATTCATTTATTAGGCGAATTTTTCTTCTCCTATTATACAAAGTTGTGGTAGTCGAGAAAGCAAATATTTGCGCGGTGTGATCAGATATATGCTCTTCTATAACACAGGCAAATGTGTCATCTTCGATATTAGTGATTATATTATCGATACATGAAGACGATGATGTTGTTATTCTTGTAGGTTCCCTAATCATTAATTTTGCATTGAAACCATCAATAAGTGAGATGAACCCCTGAGCCACCCTATTATTTGAAAGAATGTCAATGTTAAAATCCCCGGAGATCACAAAAGAACAAGACTCCTTTTTTATTTTCATAAGGATGTTATGCATTTTCTCAAAAAATATATTTATGTCCGATGTGTTATAAGAGCTCGGCCGGTATATACAAATGATGATAGTTTTCTTACTATCTATGAAACACTCCATGGCTGAGCATTCGAATACCAATTAAATCGAAGACTTGAGGTCTATTCGTTCCCTACAGATGATTCCACCTCTACAATATATAGCGCAGCCTCCGTGTTTACCCGCTTCCCGAGAGAAAGATGATATTAAATTATAATTCAAAAATCTGTAGCTAAGAAGTTCATCCTCACTTTTCCAATGTTCGGTAATCGTGACAAATGACACATTTAACTTATTTATGAACAATTCTAGTTGATTGAAACAATTTCCAATTGATTGAACATTCTGATGAACCAGAGTATAACGCTTATTCATTCTTTGATTTTGTTCTTCATTAGATGAAATAAAAAATTATTCAATCTTACTCCTTCAGGTCAGATTTCCGGGTTTTTGAGAGCTTTAAAAAGATGTTCAGGTACCATGAGTTTGAACGACGAATACTCCTCTGGCCTATTAGATCGCAATTTGGTGCATTTCACATGACTTATTCCATTGTTCTCCAGATGACTTATAATTATACTTTCCTCCATCTCAGGGTGTAGGTTACATACGTGCAAATGCCTGAATTTTGGAGCCGATTTTATTGTGATTGTATCACTTTTACCAGTCCCCACAATGGGATTACTTCGGCGACGTCTTTTTCTTCCATCCTCAGCTACTGTAAAGCCCTCCTCTCTCGTTGTTCTTGCGGTATTGCCATCTTCCATGGGGTAAGATGTATTTAGATTGATCTTAGGTGTTTGAGTTCTAGTTTTGGGTCGTCTTTTATTCTCTACAGTTTTCCACTCTTCTTCCTTCGAATTTTGAAAATTCGGTAAGCTTTCCTGGGCCCTGCTCCGGATAACAGTAGTTCCATAGACATCAGGAACCCCTGTAGACAAATCAGCTGATATGCACGGTGAAACATCTGAAGGAACGTTCTTCGCTGGGTTGACATCTTGATTAATTGTCTCATCTGGGGAACTCCGTGCCGATGTATTGATAACGTTTTTATCTCGCTTTAATGATTGGATTTCCTCGATAAGCGAAGACATTTGTTTACTCTGCGTATTGATAATATTTTTCAATTTCATTATTTCCGAGTGCAAGGGTTGTACAATTTTATCGACTATATTGCGAATAGAAGTGAGAAGTGGATCTTCACTTTCAGTTAAAGAGCTCTTTGGATCAGTCATGGTAGGGCAAGATGCGTTAGGTTCAGGGCATCCCTCACAAATCCATTTGTTGGTTCCTGCTTTCTCACGTATTTCGTTGAATTCTTCGATGGTAATATTAACACACTTTATATGAAAACTATTTTCACAAATAAAACACGATATTATATCATCGTATCTATTTACTTTACTAGAACACTGAGAGCAAAGTAATCCACGTACGTTCGACATGACGTCTGCTGGATCACCGCCGGCATTAGTGTTATCCAATGTGAACCTTCCTCCTGTAGGTTGGGCAGTAGGATTTTCGCTTCTTTGTTCGTGTGTGTGTGATTTATTGTTTAAAGAATATGAAAAGATATAATGAGAAGGGACGAAATTCAATTAGGGGTATCAACTTTTGTTTAAAATTAATTGACGAAAGATCGGTATGAGAAACGCGAAGCCCAGTTTTCTTTACGATGTTCGAAACCCCAATTTCAGAAAGCAAAAATTTTTCATCAACAAAATTCCGCACGACCACATTTCATTTCTGAAGAATTAACTCATGTCGAACAGGGCACTTCTACAGAAACGGAAAACAATCATAATGAATCTTGCGAACAAGATCTGTACTTACGACTATCAAGGAGACAATTTTGATGTTGAGAATGACATAGGATTTTCAGAAATTATCCTTAGAGAACGAATTGACTTAAACACAGTCAAAGATAAAATTAAGAAAAATTGTCTTCCTTATATAAACTTAGATTTTCCGAAATGCAAACTTTTGTTAGACCCTAAAGTCGCATACAAAAAATTGCCTCAAACCATACTTAGTAAAGCAACTGATCTGATTACCCCTCACGGACATGATATCAGCAACGAAATTATTAATTTTCCCTTAGATTCGTTTATAATGATTGGTACTTATCCATTCGTACTTTACAAATTTCATCCTCAATACGAAGGTATTAGAGAATTCAGATTTTTTAGAGCCAAACGGTTTCACAATAGACTTAAATAGAAAATTCTTGATAGGACCCCAATGTCAGATTCCCATACATTTTTCTTGGTATACGAAGATTGATTCACTTGAATTGTACCGTTCTCTTCTTTCTGGATTAAGAGCCCAAGAAAGTAGGATGCCGGTTTTACCGTTATTTTGAATTCTGCTTGTAAACTCTTCAAAAATTCATTTTTCATGATATCATTGCTGCAAGCTAGTAGTCCATCATCAACATACAGAGCTAATAGTAGTATGTCAGTTCTTTGTTTCTTTATAAATAGGCATGGGTCGGCATCAGATCGTTTGAACCCTTCATTTTTAAGAAAATCACTGAAACGTTCATTCCAACATCTTGGAGCTTGTTTCAACCTATACAAGCTTCGTTGCAGTTTACAAACCATGCCACTTGTATCTTCGAAACCTTCAGGTTGTTTCATGTACACTTCTTCTCCTAATTCACCATAGAGAAAGGCAGTACATACATCAAACTGTGTGAGAGACATATTTTTACTGGTAGCTATGCTCAAAAGTGACCTTATTGTTCCTCCTTGTGCCAATGGACTATAGGTTTGATTATAATCAATCCCTTTCTTCTGAGAGTATCCTTTTATAACCAATCTTGCTTTGTATTTTTCAACGGAGCCATCAGGATTTGTCTTGAGCTTGAATACCCATTTGCAAGGAATTGCCTTTTTTCCAGGTGGTAATTCTTTCAAAATCCAAGTATTATTTTCCTTTAAAGATTGTAACTCCTGCTTCATAGCTGAAATCCAGTGTTCTTTTTCATTCATTTTCATTTTTTCATTTTTTCATTTCATTCATTTTTCAAGTTATGGCATCCATGTAATTTAAAGGTTCATTCGAGTCACATATTTCTGCAGCCACTGGCATAACAAAGTCATCAAAACGTGATGGCTTCCTAATGTTATTTCTGTCTCGTAACTCCTGTCTCATGTCTTTCTTCAACTTTTTTATCGGGTATCACTCTTTCTTCCAGATTTTGATTATCTCCTTCAATTGACCATTGATCTTGTTCAGCGTCAAAATTTGATGATTCGAGATAATTTTCACCCATTTCAACAACTTTGAAGTAATCAAAACTATTTTGAATTTGAGTGTTTACTACTGGCAAAATTTCACATTCATCAATTATGACATCCCTCGATCTTACTAGTCTCTTTTGTTCTATAGACCATATTCGATAACCATCATCATTTTCATAACCCATAAGAATACCTTTAGTAGCTTTCTTTTCCATTTTCTTCCGATACCTCTTAGGAACATGAACATAGCAACAACTACCTATGATTCTCAAATGACTCAATTTTGGTTTCTTCTTGAACCATATTTCATAGGGAGAACTCTTGATTTACTGGTGCGATTCAGAATATATGTTGCTGTGTTGACAAATTCTGCCCAAAAACCTTGATCGAAAATTCCTTCTCTAGCATGCATTAAAGCTCTTGCCGTTTCAACAACAGTTCGGTTTTTTCTTTCTGCACACTCGTTCTGTTGTAGTGTATATGGCATGATGAGTCTTTGCCTTATTCCATAATGGTTAAGCGTTTTTCTGACTCTAATATTGTCGAACTCACCACCATTATCTGATAAAATTTCTTTCACGCCATAACCTGCAGCATTAATTTCCTCTAGGACAATTTTCAAATTATCTATCACTTCTGATTTGTGTTTCATGAAATATATAAAAAGATACCTACTATGATCATCCTTGAATAAGACATAATAACGATAGCAGGACTTTGATGGATCAAATGGACCACATACATCTATGTAAAAGTTCACCAGGTGCATTGCCTGGACATCTAGTACCAAATTTGAGTACATGAGCTTTTCCATAGACACAACTTTCACATATTTCACTATCGAGTTTTTTATCTAATTCCAGTTCCTTTTTAAGTATTGTTTTGACAGATCTCTTATTTTGATGTCCAAATCTTTCGTGATATAACTGTAGGACATTATTATTTTGAACTGAATTAATTTCTTCTGAATTTTCTGGCTTTAAAGATTTCATTTCAAGTTTATACAATCCTCCCGAACAATTTCTGGATCCAACAAGTATAACTTCTCCTGATAACTTTAAACAACACTCTTCTGTTGTTGAAACAAATTCACTGTCTGGATTTTTATTTTGTGCTGACAATGTTGAGAACAAGTTTTTCTTGATATTTGGTACATACCATACTTCAGTCAGGGGAAAGACTTGCATTCTACCATTCACGTATGTTTTAACTCTGATTGTACCTTTTCCTAATGCTGGTACCGACTCTCCATTTGCTGTAGTTATTTGGTGATGATTGTCAAATGGTAAATAGCTCTCAAACACATTATTTTGATTGTTAATGTAATTTGTTGCGCCATTATCAACATACCAATTTTCTTCATAATTTTCACAAAACAACACAACATTTGAAACGGCTGATAATGAAACTTTGTTCTTCGCATCACTTGCTCTATTTGTTTTGTCAGGTTTGGGTGGCTTACCATCTGCCTTCCATTTAAGACATTGTCTTATTTTGTGTCCTCGTGACTTACAGTATTTACAGAATAATGAGCTTCTTCTGTTTGCTGTGTACAAAACTTCCTGGTGAGTCTCACTTCTGCTTGACAATGCTTTTTCATAAGCACACCATTGATTTGTCAAATTATCTATTGTTCTATCTTTGTTGGACATGACCATCCAACTTGACTTGAACCAGAAGAATTCAGAAGGTAGAGTTTCTAATATTTTACGGATGAGTAATATTTCAGGTGAATCGCACTTACACTTAATTCCAGCAGTCATTTTGTCCTTCGAAATATGTTTCTGAAGATTATCCCAAAGATTCTTTAGTTTTGAAGTATGTGTAGCTATATCATCATCTGCTTGTTTTACGTAGCCAAAGAATTGCATGCATAGGTCATATGTCTTGTCCTCGAAATTGCCATCATAAAGTCTGTGCAACTCAAGCCAAACTTCTCTAGCGGATGTGAAACGCATTACTTTTTCTAAAGTTTCTTGTGTCATCTTTAGAGTCAAAACTAGTAAAGTATTACTGTCGGCTTGATTAAAATCGGATAAATCTTTCTCATACTTGCTTTTCTCAACACTTGTAGCATCTTCTGTTAGGGGTTTAGGGGCTTCCAGTTTTCCTTCAATAACTCCCAGACCTTTTTCAATTCCTCTCAACAAAATGCACAATTTATATTTCCAGGTTGACCAGTTCGACTTTCCCTCAAGCAAACCAAATTGTACTTTACTGGCATCCCTCTTCTTAGTTCAACTCTCTCGCAATTTATGAATATCTTTACTTCAATTCTGTTTTTTCAACCGCGCTCTGCTACCAAATTTATATTTCCAGGTTGACCAGTTCGACTTTCCCTCAAGCAAACCAAATTGTACTTTACTGGCATCCATCTTCTTAGTTCAACTCTCTCGCAATTTATGAATATCTTTACTTCAATTCTGTTTTTTCAACCGCGCTCTGCTACCATATTCATAATAAACAGAATAAAGACTTTAACATTTATATTCATGAATCGATTGACACTTCCAAATGTATATTGATCATTTTTTATTATGATCATAGAACCAAAATAAACTAATGCTTTAGAAAAATATCTCCAGCTTCAATAGCATTCACTGATGAAAACGGACATTTCGAATTCTTGCGATGCCTCTCGGCATAAAAAACACCCTGCCCCATTTCAAAAGCTTATGAACCACGTCTTGCGTGATTACATCGGAAAAAATTGTTACGTCTATATACATAGATGACATCATCAAATTTTCAGAAACAATAGAATCTTATTTAGATGACATTCATCAAATTTTGGAAGTTTTGTAGAACGAAAGTTTGAAAATACAAATTTTTCAAAAATGAAATTGAATATTTAGGCCACATAATAACATCAGAGGGAATTAAATCTAACCCGAAAAAAATTAGGGCTATAGAATTGCCACTACCAAAATCGGCGAAAGATCAAATCTTAGCTCGGTATGATAGGATATTATTATTATTATTATTAGAACTCTTTATTGCATAAAATTTATATAACAGGGTTATCAACAATGTGCAATAGGCGAGCACATTATTGCAAATTCATTCCAAATTTTGCTCGAATCACTGAACCAATGACCAAATATTTGAAGAAGGATTCCAAAATCAATTTAGAAGATCAGGATTATTCAGATTCTTTTCTGATAACCAAACAATTGATAATTAACCATCCCATTTTAATGTACCCCGATTTTTCCAAAACGGAGCGATTTTATCACAAGGTACTGTACCTAATCATTTACGAGTAGCGTAAGCTTCTCGAACACTCTGGGAAACAGAAACTCGATATTCAACAATCGAAAAGGAGCTGTTGGCAATCGTTTGGGCCACCAACCATTTTCGACCATACCTTCACGGAAAAAAATCTTTATTAATACGGATCACAAATCTTTGATTTCGTTAAATTTCTTGAAAGAACCCAACTCAAAATTAATGCCCTGAAAAATTAAACTTCAAAAATACAATTATGAGATCAAATACAAAAAAGGAACATCTAATAATGCGGATGCCCTCTCACGAATACGATTAAATGAACTAATTACACTGAATGATACAGATTCAATAATACCCCAAAAAGATCCAAACGACATTCAGCTTACCGAAGAATTAGAAGATTTATTGCAAGATTATAAATATTTCGATAATCAAACTATTCATAGTTCACAAGAAAGTCCAATTCTTGTAATACCTTATACAGAGAAATGTTTGAATAAACATAAAAATCAAATTCTAAGTACGTCAGGAAGTAAAATTGAGGTTCAAAGCATTAAGCTCTTTGAAAATAAGCAAAGAATAGTTGTAACAATTAACGGTGTAGATGACATAATTCGTCTCGAAATCGAAAATGAAGATCTAGATGCCCAATTTTTCAGAATCTTACAAATAAACTTCAAAGCAAAATCATATTGTAACGTTTTTCTCCTTCAAGGGTAAACAAATTGCCACTGTGTTAATTGTCTAATTTATTTCAACCAATATAACACTAATTCATATTTACAACTATTCTGATTTATTTACACAATTCATTTTCACTACTTGGAAAGTTGCTATTGAGATCTGCTCTCGCGGTTCGATCTTCACTACTACTGGCGCCCTCCGTCGGTGAGCGGCAGTTTTATATCCCGTAGGCTGATTCTTCTAGAAATTTCTACAAGCAAATACAGGAAGCCGTAGAATGCTTCTCGAAAGAAGGCAGGGGCGGCTCCAGATCTCAGCGGCCGTTGCATATTGCCCCCTCCTTAAGATGTTCGGTCTCCCGATCACCCTGATTATTGTGGATGGACCGATAACCGTCTCTTCTTCTGCAGCCCCCTTGCTGTTCAAAATAGCATTCCACAGTTCGCTTCTTCGCTAGGTTGAAACTACAGACTAGTTTCATAATTCCTGTTCCTTGGAAAATAACCTCCAGCATGTTTCGGACATTTCTCCAGATGAGCTTGTCTTGACCACATCCCAGCTTTGGCACAGCTAGCTTCTTCACCCTCGTGAGCTCGTCCCTCAGGTCTAACAGGGTATCTCTAAATAGTCAATATAAACAGCACGAGAATGCGAAAAAGCCATCGTGTTAACTAAAATTTTCCGCTCTACAACTTTTGTTTGAAACTTTTTTCGATAAACCTTCTAGTTTTCGAGAAAACGTAATTTTTTTCATATTTTCACGAATTTTCCAAGGTTCCTGAAAATTTGGAAACCTGCATTTATGACCATGAGTTCCTACTCTAGTGACAATCATTATATCCAAAATGCAGCTCTTTCCGCAAAAAAGTGATTTCAGACCTTCGTTTACTGGACTATAGATAGGTAAAAATGTTGTGAGGAGTTCTGGGCTCGATTTTCGTGAAATCCGTTTCAAGATATTATCTTCATTTGTTTAGAAGATGTAACAAAATTTTAATATTTCATCGAGTTCGAAGATGACTTTTTCATTTTCGAAAATATCTGAAAGAATTTCAAAACTTTCAACAAGCACTTTTCGACTAGAAATATCGCAATATTTTCATAATAGAACATATTTGATAACATTCGTCGAAAACCATACATGATATAGTTCGTCGAAACCATGTTTCTGGAAGCTTTTAAAATATGAACATGAGTTACAGAAGGGTTGATGAAATAGCCGAAGAAGTTACATCATTTAAAAGTCAGATATATGCAGACCGAATGTATATTTATTTTATGGATGTTGCATTCTGGATTATTTGCATTTTTATGTATACATAAAGATTCTATTGCTTCTGTTCATTGTAAATGAATACATTCGATTTTTACATTTCCTATATATTCCGGTACGACCTTACATTTAAGGACCAACCAGATATCCAGAAACAGCGTTTTACGAGAATATTATGAGAGCCGCATTAGGAGGAAAGATCTTCTGAAATGCCATGAGGATAGGTACTTACTAAGACTTAATTTTCCTCAATATAATGACTAGAGGAATAGTTTTCAGTTTTGAGACAAAATTGCAGATACTTGAAGTGAAAATTTCAATGAGTTCCAGTCAATCTGAATATTGAATATCGTATCAATACAACTAGCAGTTTCCACACGCTGCTCGTTAAAATTTATGAAACTATTCACAGGTGGTTTGTTCGATCAAGAACTATGAAGTTTTTTTAAAGGAAACGAACAAATGGAAAAACAAAAAATTGTAATGACCAACTAATAGGTATTGAAATTGCCCAACTGTCAATTTCGGTCTGTAACCTTAACTCAAAAACAAAGAAACATCATGGTATAATTCGATTATCACGAAATTTTTTATTTTGCACATGCATTCTAGATATCCTTCCTACAGAAATGGTTTGAATCTCGTATCAAAATCTCCCGAATAAAAAGTATCAAACTACGCATGAAAAGAGATTTCGAGATCAAATCCAATGTTATCGTCCTCGGGCGAATTGTTGGTTGTTACATCTAACATGAAAAATTATCTTCTGTCTTAGTTTGTGTTTACGTTGTGCAATGCAGCTGTTGTGTCGTATCGGTCACCGCTTGATCATAATGATTTAAAGATCGTAAACGTCGAAGCTTCCGACTTGAGGAGCTGGGGTTTGTTCTTTGTTGAATTCTGTTCGTGTTATGCCTGTTTGTTCAGTTAACGAAGGCCTGAAATCAATTTTTTCCGGAATGAACTGCATTTTTGATATGTCATGACAGTAGGAACAAACAATTCCTTTGAAATATTCACGAAAACGAGAATGAGAATATGTATGTAGAGCTGGAAATTCTAATGAATAGAACAGCCTTCTCCATTGTCGTAGTGTGCATTTTGACCAATTAGCGGAGCATTTCTGTCTTTGCTTTCTTTTCTCACTTGCTGTCTTCATTACGTTAGAGTTGACGAAGACGAAATTATGTTCATGACTATAATAAAACAAGGCATACCAAACAACATAGTGTTTGAGAAATGCCTTGTTTTGAGTTCAAGAAAAATGTTGGAAGAAATAATCAATATTGCTTGCATTTGAATAGCGTCATATGCTGTCAGATTAATTTCGTTTTTCATTAACAAGAGGTTGAAGTTTGTGAAGTGTCTGATGCGAATCTAACCTTAAAATAGGAATGAAATAAAGGTGTTCGGGTTTTTCCGATCAGCGAACTGTTGAACTAATATGGAAAATTTTCTTCAATAATTTTTTTTTATTGGAAATGTTAAATGAGTGAGAAACGTTTGGTTTTTTCTCGAAACAAAGGAACAATCCCCAATCTAATTGCATTTTTTCGAAGTTTGCACTCCAGAATAGCGATTAGGAATTAAAGAGTCGCATTTGCGATCAGACAGGATTTTGATATTTGGTACAACTCGCCCAGAGCGATTGGATTTGAGTATTTTGCTAAACTCACGGAGCGATACTCAGAACATATCAGAGTAACCAGGCCCCTCTTCCGCCTAGGGCACTTTGGGCAAGTGCCAGGCCACGCTCAGATCAATTGTTCTGAATCAAGAAGAACGAAGATTTCCTCAATAATGTTTGGAAATTTCCCATTTCATAGAAAATTCCCTCATATTATTATAGAACTGATTTTTTCGAAAAGATCTGAACGGTTCTTTCCTTCAAAATTCCCTTTTGCGTACTAAAATTACCTTCAGGTAAAAAGGCGGGAGTGATCATTCACAAGTCCAAATGGATTGGAATTCCCAGTTTTCTATCAACAAGTTCTCGAAGGTTGAAATTTTTATGACCCTTGCTCATACTGGCATACACTAGATAAGAGCAATTATTAGCTTGTGTTATTTGTTGGGGTGGTTAGCCATAAAACATCTGTTCGAACCGTGTTGTTGATCACATTCTTACATTATTGTATTCATTGGGAAGCTTCCGAAGAAATCCCCATTTAACCATATAATTTCAGACAGCGTTACAAGACAAGAAATCAGTGGCGTATCAGAGGGCTCCACAGAACTCGCGATGCTGGTAGGTTCGGCACCAATGGGGCCCCCAAGCCAAACTAAAAGCATGAAATGACGCCCCAATAATTTCATTCTATTGAGGGGTTTCTCAATATACCGTCAAGCTTTTCGGTACTCTCCTTAAAAATGTCGCAAACATGTCTATCAGACTTTTGAGCTTACTCAGCTTTGGACAAGAAGTGGCCAAAAGCTTGGTTATCGACAAGTTGATGGATATATTTGTACAAAAAAATTAAAAAAAGTGATCCAATTTTCTTATAAAAATGTTTTCAAATTCTTATCACATTGATGTGTTTCTACCTACACCATTTTCAAGTGTTATTCAAAAACCGTCAAGTGTATTTCAGATTAATCACTTTAATTTCAGAATGTGTCAATTGAATTTCAGATTAGTCAATTAAATTTCAGAAAACATCAAATGTATTTCGGATCACCCAATTGAATTTCATTTGATATTTTCCAAAATTTAATTGACAAATCTGAATAAATGGTGTAGTTTCTAGTTACTTTTATATCAGAATTTACATAATTTCGTTTAGAAATTTTTGTTTTCAATATATAAATTATTTTTATCACATTGTTCTCATTATTTCTCTATGAAAAACTTCAGGTAAAACTTATCATGAATAATAGATCTATAGAGAACACCCCAGATGGGGGGAGGCCGAATTTTGCTCCACGCCACTGCAAGAAATTTCAGGGCGAAATTCTGTATATCGGCAAAATTCCCCCGACTTGATAATTAAATCACATCACGGCATTAGCGGCGGTAGGGAATTCCTCTGTATTTCTATTTTGTATGTGGTATTCTTCGTAGGTGCCCCATTATCCTCATGTGCCCAGGCCTCCAAAAGGTTAAAAAACGGCCCTGAGAGTAACTCGTTTATATCAACTTTTTGGCTTTCAAAATGTTTCTCTGTAATCGACATTAGTCATATGCGAACAAAACTTTTAGAACTTGCGTTTTTGCTGAAGGTTGAAGTTGAGCTTGATGTCAAGAAAGGGTATGATTGAGGTTCCATCATGGTCATCGATTTCTAAAATATGCCACTACCTTTTCATTAACGAAAATATCTGAAAACGATTTAAAGGTAGTACAGGCAATTTTTTCCTGGAAATAAAGCACTTAATTCCATTTTTTCATATAGTATGAAATAACAAATTTTTCATTTCAAATACGAACGCAATAAACTAGAAATTGAAAAAACTGAATATGATGTCATAATCCTAGTGAAAAAATGGTTCTTAAAAGTTTCAATCGTTTTTAGATGTTTTAGAGAATGAAAAAGTTATTGCCTAATTCCGAAATCTAGTCTAGAAGTACCAAAAACAGCCAAAATCAAGCAATTTGGGATGTACTCTATACAGGGTATTTCATTGGTGAATTAATATACGGTAACTTGAGCTAGAACTACCGTAGGTGTTTCAAGAGATACTTTCATCAGATTGATTCGTTTCGTGCTCGAATCTTCAATTATTCTTTTGGATGATAAATCTTTAGTAAGACCACAATAAAATGTTGTATGTTTCAGCAACTCGAATACAGTTTGTTATTTAAGGAAGATCATAGGCATAAGTCAGGTTATTATTTCATTTTTTGTGTTTATAACTATCGATACTAGCAGAATATTGAAAATGAATGGAATCTCCAACAAACGGTACACGCATTAGAAAATTAAATTCCTCAAAGAATGAAAATATTATTTCCAGGCAGGAATATCTGTATTTCATGTGAAATTACTTGTTTTAAATGTACACTGGTCCTAATAACAACCATTTTATCTAAGTATTCTGGAAACGGTATCCATTACAAGAGATAATTTCATCAGATTGATTTGTTTCGTTCTCGAATCTTCAATAAAATGGTGTATATTCGAGTAACTCGAATACAATTCGATCCTTGAGAAATTCAAAAGATATAACTTAGGTTATGATGTTATTTTGTATTTCTGTGTTTATGAATATCCATACTAGCGGAAAATTGAAAATGATTGGAATATTCAAAAAACTATTAATGCATTATAGATCAAAATTCCAGAAAGAATGAAAATGTTATTCCCAAGTAGATTTGTACTTGACCAAGAAATTTCGTATTCGATATGTACACTGGTCCCAATAATTACCGTTTTATCTATTTCGGAAACGGTACCCATATCTACCTATACACCAATGGAAACAAATTGGGACCGGTCCTCGCATATACCACAGCGTCTATAAAACTATTGGGTCCGGTCCAAAAAGTACCACACATTTACCGCTGGATCTCCGAATCGGTTCCCATATGTCCCGCTGTACATATATATATATATATATATTGTGAGATAATTCGGTGTTGAAAAGTAATAATAATATAATGTTTCGTGGGATAGCAACACTAAGTAGGTGGTGAATCAAGAAAACTCTTTTTTAGTACTTTCACTCGAGCTTTCGGAATACTTTATTCCATCTTCAGGAGCTACAAAGAAATGATAGAACCGACATAAAAAATCTTAGTATTGTATATTCCTATTTGATCAAGCAAGATGGAATTTCCAAATATGAACATCAACCTACTCATACAAGAATTGTCATTGAAAATACTTAAAGAATTCTCCTTTAATCTTATGATTAATAGTTACTCTATGTTTTTCAACTTAAATCAAATTTGATGTATTTGACGTTTTTTAAAATTTCAATTCAATAATGTAAATGTGTGCCCCCCCAAATTTTGTTCCAATGTTTGTTATCATGATTTTAATCTCAGTTTAGACCAAGGTAAAAAGAACTTGTTGATATTTTACCTTTTTGTGATTGTTAGCTCATCCCCCTTTTTTTCATTTCTTTGTAGCTCCTGAAGATGGAATAAAGTATTCCGAAAGCTCGAGTGAAAGTACTAAAAAAGAGTTTTCTTGATTCACCACCTACTTAGTGTTGCTATCCCACGAAACATTATATTATATATATTATATATATATATATATATATATATATATATATATAGTATTTAATAAGGGATGTCGATCAACACACTGATGTAGTATTTACTCTTTATTCATATGCCTAGCTTTCGGAAACGATTGTTTCCTTCCTCAGGGCAGCTGTAACATTGATTAACATAAAACAAACAGCAAAAAAAACATCACAGATCTCTTACCAAATGCGAGTTTTAGTGTTATTTGACAAACAATTCATGAAACAAAACTTGGAAATTTATCTATTTGAGCCTTCACAGTTACTCCTCTATTCTCTATCACATTTATTGTAAAAAAAGAGAGATAAGGTTAAAAAACGTACAGAACATAGAGTTTTTTCTACCCGTCAACTGGACTTAAGAATAGTTTCACAATGTAAGAAGAGAGTGTCGAACTTATACTCAAAGTTAAAAGATCCAGTGCCCGCGAATCTAAAGTCAAACGTAGTATATGAAATTGAATGTAATAGTTGCCATGAAACTTATGTAGGCCAAACGTCACAATGGCTAAAGAACCGAATAATATTACATAAAAGTGACATAAGTACTAACAACCCAAGGTGTGCACTTTCAATTCATGCAAACCGCCTTTCTCATAATATTGATCTTGAAAACGTTAAAATTTTAGACACAAATTCTAACTATAAAAAAAGATGTATTTTAGAAATGATAAATATCAAAACTCAAAAAAGTCAAATCAATAAAAAAGCAGATACACAGGGTTTAAGTCCCATCTATGCTTATTTGTTGGAATGTTCTAGAAACAGACCATTTTTCGATGGTCCAGTTGACGGGTAGAAAAAACTCTATGTTCTGTACGTTTTTTAAACTTATCTCTCTTTTTTTACAATAAATGTGATAGAGAATAGAGGAGTAACTGTGAAGGCTCAAATAGATAAATTTCCAAGTTTTGTTTCATGAATTGTTTGTCAAATAACACTAAAACTCGCATTTGGTAAGAGATCTGTGATGTTTTTTTTGCTGTTTGTTTTATGTTAATCAATGTTTACAGCTGCCCTGAGGAAGGAAAACAATCGTTTCCGAAAGCTAGGCATATGAATAAAGAGTAAATACTACATCAGTGTGTTGATCGACATCCCTTATTAAATACTATATCATTCAGCGATCATTATCTAAAGCATTATATATATATATATATATATATATATATTAGGTTAAAGGCTGTTTGTGTCTGCACGATGCAGGATTTGAGGTCCTTATTTTTAACAAGGGCACTTGCGTCGTCTAGCAAACAAGAGCATATTGGCACATATTGGGTTGAAGGAGATATAACTGAAGGTATATCATTTATATATAGGAGAAAAAGAAGGGGTCCTAAAATACTCCCCTGTGGTACACCTCTATTAATAACCTCGTCTTTAGACGTGTGAACTTTATCGCCGGTGTTGATAGAAACTCTTTGCTTTCTATTGCTGAGGTAACTGCGCAGCAATTTGAGTTGAGTGTCACGAATACCATAATGCTCTAATTTGTTCAGAAGCCTTTGATGATTCACACAATCGAAAGCCTTAGAAAGGTCCAGAAAGAGTCCGATGGGCACTTCTCCTTCTTCAAGTGCTTCAATAGTACCCGATGTTAACTCATAGAGAGCCGTGGTGGTGCTTTTGCCGCACAAGTATCCATGTTGGTTTTCCGAGAATATACCGAATTTATGAAAGAAGTTCAATAAACGATTAACTAAGACTTTTTCGAATATCTTTCACAATGCAGTCAGCAAGCTGATAGGTCGATAATTATGGACATCATTATATGATCCTTTTTTGTGAAGAAGTTTGATAACAGCTAATTTGAGGGACGAAGGAAATGAACCCTCCGTGAAAGCTCTATTGATGATGTGTGATAGAATTTCAGCAATTATATATATAGATTTTTTTATCACTGTTATAGGTATATCATCATAACCACAGGCATTTTTACTCTTCATTTTATCGACCACATTTATTAACTCCCTTTCATCCACTGGAAAATAATAAAAGGAGTTATTATTGCGATGAGTATCAGAATATATTCCAATTGATATATTTGAATTATCTAAATCCGACTGCATGCTGGCTAAGTAGTAACTAAAGTTATTCGCAAAGACCAGTGGGTCGCCAACTTGATGACATGACTTTTGGTCCCATCTTTACCAGTTAACCTGCGCAGTATATTCCAAGAAGTTTTGCACTTATTATCACTAGCCGAAATCATTTTTCTGAAGTAGTCCTGATTCATTTTCTGTAACTCCCTATCATACCGAGACTTTATCTTTCTGTAATGACCTTTATAATCCGGATTGTGTTTAGAAATAATAAATAGAGTGTTCAAATAATTACGGAGTTCTTGGACCTTGGGTGTGATGGGAATTTTTATTTTATTTTGGTTGTTCATGGAAATATGTGGAAATGAAACATCAAATAGTTGTTTATAGGTTTCGTGAAACCTATTCCACAACGAATCCATATCCGAACCGACGTCGGTTGAAACAATGTTCCAGTCTACTTGGGACAAGGATGTCAAAAATATCTCTGTAGTCGATTCATTTATTAGGCGAATTTTTCTTCTCCTATTATACAAAGTTGTGGTAGTCGAGAAAGCAAATATTTGCGCGGTGTGATCAGATATATGCTCTTCTATAACACAGGCAAATGTGTCATCTTCGATATTAGTGATTATATTATCGATACATGAAGACGATGATGTTGTTATTCTTGTAGGTTCCCTAATCATTAATTTTGCATTGAAACCATCAATAAGTGAGATGAACCCCTGAGCCACCCTATTATTTGAAAGAATGTCAATGTTAAAATCCCCGGAGATCACAAAAGAACAAGACTCCTTTTTTTATTTTCATAAGGATGTTATGCATTTTCTCAAAAAAATATATTTATGTCCGATGTGTTATAAGAGCTCGGCCGGTATATACAAATGATGATAGTTTTCTTACTATCTATGAAACACTCCATGGCTGAGCATTCGAATACCAATTAAATCGAAGACTTGAGGTCTATTCGTTCCCTACAGATGATTCCACCTCTACAATATATAGCGCAGCCTCCGTGTTTACCCGCTTCCCGAGAGAAAGATGATATTAAATTATAATTCAAAAATCTGTAGCTAAGAAGTTCATCCTCACTTTTCCAATGTTCGGTAATCGTGACAAATGACACATTTAACTTATTTATGAACAATTCTAGTTGATTGAAACAATTTCCAATTGATTGAACATTCTGATGAACCAGAGTATAACGCTTATTCATTCTTTGATTTTGTTCTTCATTAGATGAAATAAAAAATTATTCAATCTTACTCCTTCAGGTCAGATTTCCGGGTTTTTGAGAGCTTTAAAAAGATGTTCAGGTACCATGAGTTTGAACGACGAATACTCCTCTGGCCTATTAGATCGCAATTTGGTGCATTTCACATGACTTATTCCATT
Source organism: Hippodamia convergens (assembly GCA_038502775.1). Lineage (NCBI taxonomy): Eukaryota > Metazoa > Arthropoda > Insecta > Coleoptera > Coccinellidae > Hippodamia > Hippodamia convergens. Next base: position 76,804,478 of record CM076609.1, read on the forward strand.
GTTCTCCAGATGACTTATAATTATACTTTCCTCCATCTCAGGGTGTAGGTTACATACGTGCAAATGCCTGAATTTTGGAGCCGATTTTATTGTGATTGTATCACTTTTACCAGTCCCCACAATGGGATTACTTCGGCGACGTCTTTTTCTTCCATCCTCAGCTACTGTAAAGCCCTCCTCTCTCGTTGTTCTTGCGGTATTGCCATCTTCCATGGGGTAAGATGTATTTAGATTGATCTTAGGTGTTTGAGTTCTAGTTTTGGGTCGTCTTTTATTCTCTACAGTTTTCCACTCTTCTTCCTTCGAATTTTGAAAATTCGGTAAGCTTTCCTGGGCCCTGCTCCGGATAACAGTAGTTCCATAGACATCAGGAACCCCTGTAGACAAATCAGCTGATATGCACGGTGAAACATCTGAAGGAACGTTCTTCGCTGGGTTGACATCTTGATTAATTGTCTCATCTGGGGAACTCCGTGCCGATGTATTGATAACGTTTTTATCTCGCTTTAATGATTGGATTTCCTCGATAAGCGAAGACATTTGTTTACTCTGCGTATTGATAATATTTTTCAATTTCATTATTTCCGAGTGCAAGGGTTGTACAATTTTATCGACTATATTGCGAATAGAAGTGAGAAGTGGATCTTCACTTTCAGTTAAAGAGCTCTTTGGATCAGTCATGGTAGGGCAAGATGCGTTAGGTTCAGGGCATCCCTCACAAATCCATTTGTTGGTTCCTGCTTTCTCACGTATTTCGTTGAATTCTTCGATGGTAATATTAACACACTTTATATGAAAACTATTTTCACAAATAATAAAACACGATATTATATCATCGTATCTATTTACTTTACTAGAACACTGAGAGCAAAGTAATCCACGTACGTTCGACATGACGTCTGCTGGATCACCGCCGGCATTAGTGTTATCCAATGTGAACCTTCCTCCTGTAGGTTGGGCAGTAGGATTTTCGCTTCTTTGTTCGTGTGTGTGTGTGATTTATTGTTTAAAGAATATGAAAAGATATAATGAGAAGGGACGAAATTCAATTAGGGGTATCAACTTTTGTTTAAAATTAATTGACGAAAGATCGGTATGAGAAACGCGAAGCCCAGTTTTCTTTACGATGTTCGAAACCCCAATTTCAGAAAGCAAAAATTTTTCATCAACAAAATTCCGCACGACCACATTTCATTTTGAAGAATTAACTCATGTCGAACAGGGCACTTCTACAGAAACGGAAAACAATCATAATGAATCTTGCGAACAAGATCTGTACTTACGACTATCAAGGAGACAATTTTGATGTTGAGAATGACATAGGATTTTCAGAAATTATCCTTAGAGAACGAATTGACTTAAACACAGTCAAAGATAAAATTAAGAAAAATTGTCTTCCTTATATAAACTTAGATTTTCCGAAATGCAAACTTTTGTTAGACCCTAAAGTCGCATACAAAAAATTGCCTCAAACCATACTTAGTAAAGCAACTGATCTGATTACCCCTCACGGACATGATATCAGCAACGAAAATTATTAATTTTCCCTTAGATTCGTTTATAATGATTGGTACTTATCCATTCGTACTTTACAAATTTCATCCTCAATACGAAGGTATTAGAGAATTCAGATTTTTTAGAGCCAAACGGTTTCACAATAGACTTAAATAGAAAATTCTTGATAGGACCCCAATGTCAGATTCCCATACATTTTTCTTGGTATACGAAGATTGATTCACTTGAATTGTACCGTTCTCTTCTTTCTGGATTAAGAGCCCAAGAAAGTAGGATGCCGGTTTTACCGTTATTTTGAATTCTGCTTGTAAACTCTTCAAAAATTCATTTTTCATGATATCATTGCTGCAAGCTAGTAGTCCATCATCAACATACAGAGCTAATAGTAGTATGTCAGTTCTTTGTTTCTTTATAAATAGGCATGGGTCGGCATCAGATCGTTTGAACCCTTCATTTTTAAGAAAATCACTGAAACGTTCATTCCAACATCTTGGAGCTTGTTTCAACCTATACAAGCTTCGTTGCAGTTTACAAACCATGCCACTTGTATCTTCGAAACCTTCAGGTTGTTTCATGTACACTTCTTCTCCTAATTCACCATAGAGAAAGGAAGTACATACATCAAACTGTGTGAGAGACATATTTTTACTGGTAGCTATGCTCAAAAGTGACCTTATTGTTCCTCCTTGTGCCAATGGACTATAGGTTTGATTATAATCAATCCCTTTCTTCTGAGAGTATCCTTTTATAACCAATCTTGCTTTGTATTTTTCAACGGAGCCATCAGGATTTGTCTTGAGCTTGAATACCCATTTGCAAGGAATTGCCTTTTTTCCAGGTGGTAATTCTTTCAAAATCCAAGTATTATTTTCCTTTAAAGATTGTAACTCCTGCTTCATAGCTGAAATCCAGTGTTCTTTTTCATTCATTTTCATTTTTTCATTTTTTTCATTTCATTCATTTTTCAAGTTATGGCATCCATGTAATTTAAAGGTTCATTCGAGTCACATATTTCTGCAGCCACTGGCATAACAAAGTCATCAAAACGTGATGGCTTCCTAATGTTATTTCTGTCTCGTAACTCCTGTCTCATGTCTTTCTTCAACTTTTTTATCGGGTATCACTCTTTCTTCCAGATTTTGATTATCTCCTTCAATTGACCATTGATCTTGTTCAGCGTCAAAATTTGATGATTCGAGATAATTTTCACCCATTTCAACAACTTTGAAGTAATCAAAACTATTTTGAATTTGAGTGTTTACTACTGGCAAAATTTCACATTCATCAATTATGACATCCCTCGATCTTACTAGTCTCTTTTGTTCTATAGACCATATTCGATAACCATCATCATTTTCATAACCCATAAGAATACCTTTAGTAGCTTTCTTTTCCATTTTCTTCCGATACCTCTTAGGAACATGAACATAGCAACAACTACCTATGATTCTCAAATGACTCATTTTGGTTTCTTCTTGAACCATATTTCATAGGGGAGAACTCTTGATTTACTGGTGCGATTCAGAATATATGTTGCTGTGTTGACAAATTCTGCCCAAAAACCTTGATCGAAAATTCCTTCTCTAGCATGCATTAAAGCTCTTGCCGTTTCAACAACAGTTCGGTTTTTTTCTTTCTGCACACTCGTTCTGTTGTGGTGTATATGGCATGATGAGTCTTTGCCTTATTCCATAATGGTTAAGCGTTTTTCTGACTCTAATATTGTCGAACTCACCACCATTATCTGATAAAATTTCTTTCACGCCATAACCTGCAGCATTAATTTCCTCTAGGACAATTTTCAAATTATCTATCACTTCTGATTTGTGTTTCATGAAATATATAAAAAGATACCTACTATGATCATCCTTGAATAAGACATAATAACGATAGCAGGACTTTGATGGATCAAATGGACCACATACATCTATGTAAAAGTTCACCAGGTGCATTGCCTGGACATCTAGTACCAAATTTGAGTACATGAGCTTTTCCATAGACACAACTTTCACATATTTCACTATCGAGTTTTTTTATCTAATTCCAGTTCCTTTTTAAGTATTGTTTTGACAGATCTCTTATTTTGATGTCCAAATCTTTCGTGATATAACTGTAGGACATTATTATTTTGAACTGAATTAATTTCTTCTGAATTTTCTGGCTTTAAAGATTTCATTTCAAGTTTATACAATCCTCCCGAACAATTTCTGGATCCAACAAGTATAACTTCTCCTGATAACTTTAAACAACACTCTTCTGTTGTTGAAACAAATTCACTGTCTGGATTTTTATTTTGTGCTGACAATGTTGAGAACAAGTTTTTCTTGATATTTGGTACATACCATACTTCAGTCAGGGGAAAGACTTGCATTCTACCATTCACGTATGTTTTAACTCTGATTGTACCTTTTCCTAATGCTGGTACCGACTCTCCATTTGCTGTAGTTATTTGGTGATGATTGTCAAATGGTAAATAGCTCTCAAACACATTATTTTGATTGTTAATGTAATTTGTTGCGCCATTATCAACATACCAATTTTCTTCATAATTTTCACAAAACAACACAACATTTGAAACGGCTGATAATGAAACTTTGTTCTTCGCATCACTTGCTCTATTTGTTTTGTCAGGTTTGGGTGGCTTACCATCTGCCTTCCATTTAAGACATTGTCTTATTTTGTGTCCTCGTGACTTACAGTATTTACAGAATAATGAGCTTCTTCTGTTTGCTGTGTACAAAACTTCCTGGTGAGTCTCACTTCTGCTTGACAATGCTTTTTCATAAGCACACCATTGATTTGTCAAATTATCTATTGTTCTATCTTTGTTGGACATGACCATCCAACTTGACTTGAACCAGAAGAATTCAGAAGGTAGAGTTTCTAATATTTTACGGATGAGTAATATTTCAGGTGAATCGCACTTACACTTAATTCCAGCAGTCATTTTGTCCTTCGAAATATGTTTCTGAAGATTATCCCAAAGATTCTTTAGTTTTGAAGTATGTGTAGCTATATCATCATCTGCTTGTTTTACGTAGCCAAAGAATTGCATGCATAGGTCATATGTCTTGTCCTCGAAATTGCCATCATAAAGTCTGTGCAACTCAAGCCAAACTTCTCTAGCGGATGTGAAACGCATTACTTTTTCTAAAGTTTCTTGTGTCATCTTTAGAGTCAAAACTAGTAAAGTATTACTGTCGGCTTGATTAAAATCGGATAAATCTTTCTCATACTTGCTTTTCTCAACACTTGTAGCATCTTCTGTTAGGGGTTTAGGGGCTTCCAGTTTTCCTTCAATAACTCCCAGACCTTTTTCAATTCCTCTCAACAAAATGCACAATTTATATTTCCAGGTTGACCAGTTCGACTTTCCCTCAAGCAAACCAAATTGTACTTTACTGGCATCCCTCTTCTTAGTTCAACTCTCTCGCAATTTATGAATATCTTTACTTCAATTCTGTTTTTTCAACCGCGCTCTGCTACCAAATTTATATTTCCAGGTTGACCAGTTCGACTTTCCCTCAAGCAAACCAAATTGTACTTTACTGGCATCCATCTTCTTAGTTCAACTCTCTCGCAATTTATGAATATCTTTACTTCAATTCTGTTTTTTCAACCGCGCTCTGCTACCATATTCATAATAAACAGAATAAAGACTTTAACATTTATATTCATGAATCGATTGACACTTCCAAATGTATATTGATCATTTTTTATTATGATCATAGAACCAAAATAAACTAATGCTTTAGAAAAATATCTCCAGCTTCAATAGCATTCACTGATGAAAACGGACATTTCGAATTCTTGCGATGCCTCTCGGCATAAAAAACACCCTGCCCCATTTCAAAAGCTTATGAACCACGTCTTGCGTGATTACATCGGAAAAAATTGTTACGTCTATATACATAGATGACATCATCAAATTTTCAGAAACAATAGAATCTTATTTAGATGACATTCATCAAATTTTGGAAGTTTTGTAGAACGAAAGTTTGAAAATACAAATTTTTCAAAAATGAAATTGAATATTTAGGCCACATAATAACATCAGAGGGAATTAAATCTAACCCGAAAAAAATTAGGGCTATAGAATTTCCACTACCAAAATCGGCGAAAGATCAAATCTTAGCTCGGTATGATAGGATATTATTATTATTATTATTAGAACTCTTTATTGCATAAAATTTATATAACAGGGTTATCAACAATGTGCAATAGGCGAGCACATTATTGCAAATTCATTCCAAATTTTGCTCGAATCACTGAACCAATGACCAAATATTTGAAGAAGGATTCCAAAATCAATTTAGAAGATCAGGATTATTCAGATTCTTTTCTGATAACCAAACAATTGATAATTAACCATCCCATTTTAATGTACCCCGATTTTTCCAAAACGGAGCGATTTTATCACAAGGTACTGTACCTAATCATTTACGAGTAGCGTAAGCTTCTCGAACACTCTGGGAAACAGAAACTCGATATTCAACAATCGAAAAGGAGCTGTTGGCAATCGTTTGGGCCACCAACCATTTTCGACCATACCTTTACGGAAAAAAATCTTTATTAATACGGATCACAAATCTTTGATTTCGTTAAATTTCTTGAAAGAACCCAACTCAAAATTAATGCCCTGAAAAATTAAACTTCAAAAATACAATTATGAGATCAAATACAAAAAAGGAACATCTAATAATGCGGATGCCCTCTCACGAATACGATTAAATGAACTAATTACACTGAATGATACAGATTCAATAATACCCCAAAAAGATCCAAACGACATTCAGCTTACCGAAGAATTAGAAGATTTATTGCAAGATTATAAATATTTCGATAATCAAACTATTCATAGTTCACAAGAAAGTCCAATTCTTGTAATACCTTATACAGAGAAATGTTTGAATAAACATAAAAATCAAATTCTAAGTACGTCAGGAAGTAAAATTGAGGTTCAAAGCATTAAGCTCTTTGAAAATAAGCAAAGAATAGTTGTAACAATTAACGGTGTAGATGACATAATTCGTCTCGAAATCGAAAATGAAGATCTAGATGCCCAATTTTTCAGAATCTTACAAATAAACTTCAAAGCAAAATCATATTGTAACGTTTTTCTCCTTCAAGGGTAAACAAATTGCCACTGTGTTAATTGTCTAATTTATTTCAACCAATATAACACTAATTCATATTTACAACTATTCTGATTTATTTAACAATTCATTTTCACTACTTGGAAAGTTGCTATTGAGATCTGCTCTCGCGGTTCGATCTTCACTACTACTGGCGCCCTCCGTCGGTGAGCGGCAGTTTTATATCCGTAGGCTGATTCTTCTAGAAATTTCTACAAGCAAATACAGGAAGCCGTAGAATGCTTCTCGAAAGAAGGCAGGGGCGGCTCCAGATCTCAGCGGCCGTTGCATATTGCCCCCTCCTTAAGATGTTCGGTCTCCCGATCACCCTGATTATTGTGGATGGACCGATAACCGTCTCTTCTTCTGCAGCCCCCTTGCTGTTCAAAATAGCATTCCACAGTTCGCTTCTTCGCTAGGTTGAAACTACAGACTAGTTTCATAATTCCTGTTCCTTGGAAAATAACCTCCAGCATGTTTCGGACATTTCTCCAGATGAGCTTGTCTTGACCACATCCCAGCTTTGGCACAGCTAGCTTCTTCACCCTCGTGAGCTCGTCCCTCAGGTCTAACAGGGTATCCCACATATTTTTGTAAGTTCTCTTGTCGTGGGAGAATCGGTTTGTTACCAGGTAGAAGAGGTAAGGCTGAGTTCAAGGCTTTTCCAGAACGAGGATGTTGTTTGAAGAGCTCAGGAATGCGGCTAAACTTCTTCCTGACGACGAATGCTATACCTCTGGACACACGCAGGTCTTCAGCGACACAATGGGCTAGTGAATAATCTTCAGGCACAGAGAGAAAATATCTGTGCTGCTGCTCGATGGTAACTCCGAATCTTGCTTTACCAGTGCCACCATAGTTTGCCATGAATTGGTCGAAACTTAACTCGTCATGCTCCGTCATCCGCCTCGTATTTCGCCAGACGATTCACATGAACATTCGTTTCTTACCTTTGGGTAGCTTTTGAATACGGTACACTACATCGTTTAATCTTTTTATCACCTTGTATGGTCCTTCC